>JAECUM010010848.1:0-117704 GCA_016617855.1 Megalonaias nervosa | reverse complement strand
CTGTCGTAGGCAAGTCATTCACTCAGCAGTCTACTGGTAAAAAGATATTTCAGCCTAGTACGACTCCTTCTAAAACTCAATCTGGCACAACTTTTAAAAATTAAGCTACTGATAAACTTGATTCAAAGTCTGTCTCTTTCAACGTGTCCATATTGTACGAAGAAAGGACACGTTATTTCTGATTACTTCAAATTGAAATATAACCATCAGAATCAAGATAGACCTATCCCAAATGCTCTTTTTTCTAAGAGGTCAAGGTCAGGCTCATGTATTGAAAGCAATACATTTGTTGGGTCTAATAAACCTCAGTCTCAGCTTATTATGGAGAATTATGAACCATTCATGTCGAAGGGTTCTATATCACTCTTGGGTGATTTGGCCAACGCTATCCCTATTAAAATTAAAAGGGATACAAGAGCTTATCAGAGTCTTTTATTATCAGGTACTTTGCCTTTTACTGAGAAGTCTTATTCTAATAAGAGTGTTCTTATTCATGGATTAGAGTACAGCTTTGTTAATGTTCCTCTCCATTGTGTAAATTTGTCATCAGACTTAGTTTCAGTACATGTGACAGTCGGAATAGTGCCTTCTTTAACCGTTCAGGGCATTCATTTATTACTAGCCAACGACCTAACTGGAGACAAGGTTTTGTTAAATCCACTTGTAACTGACAAGCCATCCGTGGATCAAAACGTTGATCCTATTGAAAAAGAATTCCACGATTTATACCCAGCTTGTGCAGTTACCAGAGCTATGGCAAAGAATGCTCTTGAGAATGATTTCGATAAGGAAAGTGTTCCTTTAGCTGACACATATATTTTTCAGGCTTTTGATGAGATCACTTTCACTCCTTGTTTGGATCAATCAAAAGGTATTGATCACACTGATCCTCTTTAAACTATATATTCTCTTTTTCTAATCAGGGTGACAAACGATAATCACTTGTCGTCGAACAGGAGCAGCAGAGAGGGTGAACCCTACAACTTTTGTAGAGACCTTATTTTTGAAAATTAAGGGTTCCTACGAAGGCCAAAAAAAGAAGTTTTTGCCTTAATAATGAAAACTTCTTTAATTGACCAGATTTTTTCACAATCTGGTCACATACGTATGTCATTCACCCTCTCTGCTGCTAAAAATTAAACAGCCATTATAGATATTATCAATAATGAGTATTGGAGAACCACACTCAGCTAAATTAGCTCTACTGCTGCTATGATTTTTATCCAAAAATTATATCAAGTCCGTTGCGATATCTTGACCTAGGATCATGTAAATTTATCGTTACAAAACCAAAAGGAGCAGCTTGTGCTTTTGAAAAGAAATTTTTAAACTTATTCATGTCCATGTCGCCTGAACACCAAGTATAATAAATATTCTGCAGCGTATGATTATCTACTCCGTTGAACACAACTAAAATGTTACAGTTGTCTCTGATTACTTTTGGAATTTGTGTATATCTCTGTGTAACATAAATCACGTCTGTATTTTTATGTCTACCTCGTGAAAATATTCTAGCTGGATTTGATTGTTTGTCCAGCATAACATCATCATACACTACTAAATTATTAATGAATCCATCCAGATCATCTACGGATAGCGCTTCATCAATATCAGTAATAAAGTCTATGACATTGTCTTCTTGTAACGATTTTGCGTTTTCATTAAAATCTTTAAGTACTTCGTAACATTGCTGATCATCTACAGATGGCGCAACTAAATACAATTTATCCCACTTCAGCCATCGCATTATTAGATTAAGCAATAATTGCGTCTTTCCACTTCCAGATGGGCCTATTATAATCATTCTGATAGAATTCGGAAGCGCTGGATGGTGTTTTACTGGTTTTTGTTTTCGTGTCGCAGAAAAGTCAATTATATCCATATAATAAATAATATGAGTCTATATTGTGTTCGATGCAGAGCACCTACCGATACTACTGAATTAACGAGAGTAACAACAAAAAATAAAAGACGTGCACTTACAGGCAAGTGTGTGAAATGTGGTACCAAGAAATATAAATTTGTCTCCATGACTAAGTCAGGAACAAAGACAGGTGGGGATATTGCTGCTTCGTTAGGAAAATTACCAGGAACTCCATGGGCTAAATATCCCGGTGAGAAACATTTACCCAGATATAATTATTGTGGTCCTGGAACTCGACTTGATATCAGACTCGATGATCAAGATCAACCAAAACCAGGAGAGTATCCAGTAAATAAGATCGATCAAGCGTGTCACGTTCACGATGTCGCGTATAAAAGTAAGGATTTGCAACACCGACATCTCGCGGATGTGAAATTGATTCACGCGTTAAATTCTATACCTAATAAATCTCTCAGAGAAAAATTAGCTAGTTTCCTAGTAAAAACTGCTATGAAAGGTAAACTAGTGTTAGGGGCTGGCAATTAATTATATAACTATCATAATGGAATCTGTTTATTATTCCCCGAGAGGATTTTGGAGAGGTAAAGCAGCGATTAGTAAACTCGCCGAAGCAGCAAAAGTCTCACGTGATGTCGCTGCATCATGGTTAGCACGACAGGCAATATGGCAAATCTTCCTAAGTCCACCTAAAAGAATTCATTACGCGCATTTTGATGTTAGTGTCCCTAATAAAGTTCATCAAGCAGATATTTTGTTTTTACCACACGATACTATTAAAACACGTGGACGAAAATCACGCACGTACAAATACGCATTGGCTGTTGTTGACGTTGCGAGTAGATATAAAGAAGCGGAGCCGTTATCAACAAAAACAGCATCTGAAGTTGCATCTGCGTTTGAGCGAATTTATCAACGTGGTGGTCTACGATGGCCACAGTTATTACAAGTTGATGCTGGCAAAGAATTTCTTGGAGTAGTATCATCGTTGATGAAGAAACATAACGTTAAAATCAGACGAGGACATACTGAAATTCATCGTGATCAGGCAATCGTTGAACGATTTAATAGAACACTTGCCGAGCGGTTATTCGGATACCAATACGCAAAGGAAATATCTACTGACTTTAACGATAGATCTCGTGAATGGGTTGCAAGATTACCGAGTGTGATAGCTGCTTTGAATAATGAAATTACTCGTGCAACTTCCATGAAACCTTCTAATGCGATCAAAAAAAAATATATACCCAATGGCTACGGACAACGACATGAATCTTTCTCTCAACCAGTATTAGGTAATGTTACAGTTAGATATTTATATGAACCTGGCGAACTTGAAGGCGGTAAAAAAAGAGCAACCGATCCTATCTGGAGCGTAACTACACATAAAATTTCTAACGTAGTTAGATCCACTGGAAGACCTGCCATATACAGACTAGATTCTACTGCCCCTCAGCGTGGATTTGTACGTGAACAATTACAAATAATTCCTGAGGATACACAATTACCACCAAGCTCAATTTTGTAAACGTCCAGAGCCTCGACGTCGATTACACTCAAGACAGGTCAGTATTACATTATCACGTGTGTGACCGAGATCACTATTAATTCTGTCTACGGTAAATTGTCTTGGATTATTATTCGAACACTGCCATAACATATTACAGTTGCAACTTGCGCAATGATTATTTTGTAGTTGCTTTAGTGTTATAATAAATTCAATATCAATATCAAAATCACGCTTATTTTTTTTGTCACATTGTTTATAACCAGCTAATTTTTTCTTTATTACAACATCGTCATTAGTAATTTCCTCAGTTATCGCGTAATCTATAATAACCCTATGTAGTTGAGTTATTCTTCTAACACGAGATACTGCAAGATAGACTAAGTTTGACCATTCGATACGATCATCTACAATCCAGATATTTGTATCAGAGATAGTTAATCCCTGTGACGAATGAATCGTTATAGCATATCCTAACGTCCACGGCGATTTATTCATACTCAGCGCATTCTCAATGACATTAATATCGACTAAAATAATATCATTCAAGACAAGATTCTGTATCCTTGGTGGAACCAAGGCACCAGGAATTTCAACTTCAATATTCTGTCGTCGAGTATCTGCTGGGCGATAGCACAAAGGTACAGGTAACGTTGGAAACTTTTCTTTATGTAACGTAAATAATTTCTTTTGCAGTTCATCACGAACTATCCTTCTACTCGCGACTATTAAATCAGCGGGATTCCATAAAATCCAAAAATCACTCATAGTTGTCTCTGGAATTACTTTACGCATTATCTCACATTGTATTTTATCTGGTTGTAGTCTGATTAATCTTTTAAATTCCTTCAGGAGGTTCATCAATAGCTCTATGGTCATCATGTATTTCTTCATAATAATCTACGTTATTCTTTAGCCATTCATGTGGAGACTGTCCAACAAAGGGTGGTGGTTGACCATGATCGCCACACATAATCACAGCAGTATTCTTTGTCAATAACCATTCAAGAAATGTTTTTAGTGTTTCTAACGACACCGTGGATATCTCGTCCCATATAATATATTTAGGTATATATTTTTCACCCATTCGCTCAGGAGTCCACGTGTCTCCGCACCATCTAAAGAAACTGTGATATGTACACGATTTTACTCCTCGTTCTTTTATTTCTCTAGCAAGTTTATGTGTAGGTGTCAAAACAATTATATCTGAACTATTATTCATAAATAAATTAATTACACGAGTTGTTTTACCTGACCCTCCACACCCATTAAGATAAACGGTCTTATGTCTAGCCACAGGATCGTACACAGATGGTGCAGATGACTTTGATGTTTGATTATTATTTCTGTAATATGTCTCCACAATTTCAACATCGGCAGATTCAGAATAACTAAGTATATTTTCTTGTTTTATCCTCCACGTCCCCCATTCACCATTACCGAGTTTTAATAAATCCTTATATCTTTTATGTACATAAAATGAATCCGTAGCGACTCTGACAGCGTGACGAGGAAATTTATTTATCATCGATAGTAGGTTTATTGAAACATAAGCTAACATCGAAGATCTTAAATGAGTAAATTGTGGTGAGTCGCCATCAAGTTAGCTCACAATGGTACCTAGTTTTGCTCCATCTGATAAATAAGCATTACATCGGTTTATAAATGTGTTTTTCTCCGTTGTATCAGCGATTATAAAATCTAGTTCAGCATCGTCCATAATCAATCTTGTACACGTTCGTTTATGATCATGTGATCCTCCTTGAGTAAATTTACCGATTATTTTTCTACCGAGATCTTTTGCAAGTTTCTCATCGTACTCGTTCCTGCATTTATTTATTTTAATGACATTATCTTCATCAATATCAGGGAATTCTTTCCTGGTATCATCGATATTAAATCTGTCCGGTTCTGGTAACTAAACTTGCTTCTGTGAACTATATGATATAATCGCTTCAGTTACTCTCAACGATATTAAAAATCCAGCATCAAGCATATATCGCAATAGTACTATCGGAACCCAACATTTTTCTGAAAAATGTCTTCCAAACCAAGCATAAGTAATCGGATGGAGACCCTCTCTAAACTCGAATGATTCTACGTGAGCAAATCCTGTTAGGTCAACATCTGGTCCTTCCATGGGAAGGGGTCCGTTTATTGCAACCCTAGTCATGTCATGTGTAGGGTGTCCGAATCTCTTAAAGTATTTAGAACATACTCCATATCCAAGAAAACTCCCAGGATAACACGCTACCATATCAACCGAGATAACATCATTATAATCGTATTTGGTGTTCCATAATCCATCGTGACCATATTCTATACAACTTTTCTTGATATCTTCAAGGAATTCCGATCGTGTCGTTTTCCATGAATTTTTCTCCTGAGCGAAATGGTCAGCAACCGATGGTACGGTAAAACAGTTATTCAGTAATTGTCCAACTATGACATCATCAGAGGTATATTTCAATGCAAGATGTTCCATTTCCTCATGGAGAGATTCTGTACGATAAATATCACCGTTAGGCCGTACAAACTGATCGTAATCGTATTCCGAACTCTGAAATAACCAAACAGAAACAGGATCGGTTTTACTTACATTTCTGATAAAATCAAATATATCACCATCATAAAACTTAACTTTTCTATCTCGTGGAAATATCGTTACAGCAGCAGTCCATGCGTGCGCGTTATGATCAACGATTGTTATAGGGTTTCCATTTTTTATATATTTTGGTTCGTATAATATCCCTCCGGTTAGTGTTTTTACTGTTATTGGAAATCTTAATAACTTTTCTAGTTCAGCAACATCCTTAATAGATGCACCAGCATCTTTAACCGTTTCTGCCCATGTGTTTATTTTTTTATGTCTTAAATCTGTTAAACCATTACCACGTATCGCATTTGTAAAATGTTCTGTAACTCGTTCAGCTACACAGTTTATTCTTGATATTTTCATCGGTTTCAGATCCGCAACATTAGGTTTATTATTTAGCGAATATATTCCATACACAACTGCAGTTGCTGGATAACTTTGTATATAGTTAGGTTTATCAATGCCAGTAAGTGTTCCGGGCTTAGATTTATTACTCAAAAGAACAATATTACCCCCGGGCTGCACACGGACGGGATCACGCTTATCACGAATAATCCAAATATCTTCTTCTGTCTCTACAATAAATTTTATTAAAATAAAATATTTTTGATTATCAAGGTGATTAATAATTACTTTTCCTCGTTTGTCGTTCATCATATTAGTAACATTTCCAACTCTGAATGTTGACCATACATGAGCAGCACCATCGTCACGAAATTCCTTTTTTGCTTCACGAATACTTTCGGTTACATCCTCATCCGTTAATGCCAGATCCTGCATCGAAGTACTAAATTTATATTCTGATAGTCTGTCAAGGTCAAATCTAGCAGGGGAAGGTTCAATAACGGATAATTCCTCCATATTATAATTAGGGCAAGTATATATTTAATTGAACATTAATCTTTTGTATATGATTCAACCAAATCAATGCCACTGGTTAAAAATCGGTTATACGTCTCCGTGTAACAGAACATGCGTGAATGAATACTGTAGTTATCATATGCAATGTGTCAGAAATGGAAGTCTAGGACCAAAACCGTGTATTGTGTGTAGTGCTGGAGTGCGAGGAAAAACTCAATTGTGCGCGCAATGCGGTGGTAAAAAGTACAGAGAGTTGAAACGATATTATGATAAAAAATATAACGCTGACTCTCCTATAAAAACCGAAGAAGATTATTTGGCTAGATTTTCAAAAAACAATGATTTAGACAAATAAATATTATATATAAATGGAACAAAATGAGTTTGTGTCACATCCAATCCTTACTAATTACGAAGCATCTCGAGAAGGTGTGATTAGAAACTGCAGATTGAAAAAACCAGTAGGTAGTGTTACCAATACTGGTTATCTTAGATTTACTGTTAATGGCAAGGAAAAAAATTATTTATCTCATATATTTACCTACGAGTGTTTTTTTGGAATAATCAAGGATGGGTATGTGGTGGATCACATCAATGGTGATAAGCTTGATAATTCGATTTCTAATTTACGAGTTACTACACAGAGTCAAAATTGTAAATCCGGAAACACAGGAAGGTGTAAATTATACAGAAAGAGAGCTATTAAATCTATAAATACAGAAACAGACCAAGAAATAACTTTCCCATCAATGAATGCAGCTGCCAAATACTTTGACATAGCACCACAATCGGTACAATTTGTCGCAGAAAATATACAAAAATCTTCCTTTTCCAAAAGATTTACACAAAAAATAAAATTTTCAATACGTTTAGTCTACCGTATTTTTAATATTACTTGATACCTACTGAAACATGGTTGGGATATAATATGAGGTATCCATAGAAGCATATCTATGAGAGATATCTACGTTAATTTTCCCAAGGATTTTGTTTAGCCATAATTACAGTCACTGACTCTGTCAGGGGTCCACCTTCATCGTCGCTGCTCTCAACATTGACAGAATCAGATAGCATAATCTTTCTTAATTGCATTACACGATTATCCACAATCTTTTTTCTTTCGTACTCGTGAGACAGTTCGGATTTAATATTTTCGATCGAACGTGCAAGAGGTGTAAATAGCTTTACCTGATTGTCGTTTACTATAGCTAGTGATTCAAGCATGGATTGATAAATTAATTTTATAAATCTGTAGTTTGAAGATAGTGTATATTTATTATCAAATTTTCTTTGTTGCAGTAATTCAAAATCGCACATAATTTTCTGAGGGTCGAGATTATCAGATATTTTTATTCCGTTATGTTTTAGTGTTTTAATAGCACAGATAATATCATTAATGTTTTCTTGGTTCATTATATATATATATTTAATATAAAAATAAATATAAATATTAGCTCCCATGACTTTTTTTTTGTCAGGGAGCTGTTTTTGTATGGTTATGAAATATATACAGATGGTTTATGATTTTGATTTTGGACTGCACAAACATAAACTTATCCTAATGATATATGGTTATGAAATATATACAGATGGTTTATTATTTTGGACTGCACAAACATAAACTTATCCTAATGATATATGGTTATGAAATATATACAGATGGTTTATGATTTTGGACTGCACAAACATAAACTTATCCTAATGATTCTATGAACATGAAATATATACAAATGGTGATGACGGGGGAATCTTGTCTACGTCCAACAGATTTTGTACACTCTCTCCCCAATACAAAACCCCGGGAGTGTAAAAGGTACACCCCTCAAGGGTGTATGATAGGAGAGTGTATTTTGTCTGTTGTGGATATCGAGGAAATACTCCGGGTCCCCCCAATTAAATAAGCATCAGTCGCAAATGCAAGATAATATCTTTAGCATTTTTTGAGACTCGAACACGCGAGAGTCTGTAGAGCTTCGATCTACGTCAAACCGTCTTACCATTTCGGATATCGTTCTCTTATCAATGATATAGTTAAATTTAAGTATATATATAATATTTGTGCTGTCTCACAGAACTTGTATTACTAATAGAATGTAGAACTGTACTTCAGTTTTTCAAAATTCATAAAATAATTTTGCACGTATAAGTTATAGTTCGTTAATGTAACAGACAGACGGACTAATACGCTATACACGTATATATACAACTGGATTTGTACAGGTAACGTAGTAAGGGAAATAATCGTTCAATTTACTCCGCAGAGAGATAGCCGAGTTATCTCGCTTTATTATATATACAATTGCTTTAATCATAGAAAATTGATTATTATTCATGTATTTACTCATCAGATTATTTTTTTTATCCCCCTGATTATTTAATCAGACGTTCTATGAGCGTATATACAAATTAATATTAAGAGATTCTTGTCTTAGATCCAAAATGTTTCCTGCCTGGTCAGTGAGTTTGAAATTTATTCTTGTCAGAAATAGATCATGAACTCGCAGGTACACGGGGTTAATTGGTTCATTTACAATTAACCACCCTGGTGGATCTTTAGGGCTAAATGAATATAGTATATACCCTTGTTGGGCCTGGCTAGATTTTGAAAGATCTACCTGATAGCTACCTTCAATAACATCACTTACTAGATTGACTGCAATTGTTGTTGTTATATTTACAATGTCCGGCGATATATGTCTACCGGCACCAAAGGGATTGTTATTGTGTTTTAGTATAACCGGTGGTGGGGCTATTTTTCTCCACGATTCAATTACTCCCGGATAATATTCTTCAATAAGATCATTTAATGATTTCTTCATTTCAGCGTTATTTAAATCTGGTATAACAAATGTTCGTAAATCTTTTTCTGTTATTTTATAATGATCAAGAAATAATTGCTTCAATTCTGAATTTGTGTAACCTCTTCTACTAATATCAGTCGCAACGTTTATAATACTTCGATTGGCGATGTATAAATCGAATAAGATACCATTCAAGTGTTTTATTGACTCGATTATTTGCCGCTTTACATTATGATCATAATGTTGAGATAATGAAATAAGTAAATTTCTTAAATCATTAAACGTTTTATCGTATTCAGGCTTGAGATTATCTAAAAATTCTTTAAAAAATTTTTCATCAGGAATAGGTTGACTCCCCCCTTTGATAACAATAAATACTGTTCTAAATATCTTGGGGATCCTTTTACCGTCAAAATCGATAAAGTAATTATCATTGTTGTTTGGATCAGATCTAAATACTATATATCTCCATGGATTTTTTTCTCGATATTCTGGATCTTTAATGAATTTTTCTTCACTCGTTTTAAACTCATTTTTAGTTGGTTCTGAAACTCCATTATAAATAGGTGCGACTTCAGGCCATCCTAACACGGATCTAATCGAACTTTGATAAATATCTACGAGGTAATCAGGAGAATTTATTTCAATCGCCGCTGATAGTGTTGGTTCGTGAACAGTAATCGCTATTTTAGATTCTTTCCCTGTGATAGATTTAATTCTGCGTTGGAATTCATCATTAATCTGTTCTATTTGATAACTGCCCGTTGAAATTCCAACAACTTGCCAATCAGGTGTTCCATCCGGTTTATTTTTATTCGCGAATACCAGTGAATTATTTACTAGTTGTCCACCAAACGGTTTTGATCTGATATTAGGCCAGCTATGATAAACTCGTAATTGCGCTAATGCTATTTCCTTTACTGGAATTGCAGTCGGAAAATTAACGCTAAATTCAGGATTGGTTGATCTTAATGATATCATAGTAGTTTTTGACGGCGTTGTATTAGCTACGATCTGCTGAAGTAATTCTAACGATGACATTATTATTATCGTTATTATTTAATTCTCCATCTTTCCGTCACTAGCGATTATGAACGCTTCATCGTAGGTTTTCATTATCGTTACGAACTCCTCATCGGATATTTTACCATCACCGAGATACGCTGAAATATACGAGCATAATTTAGTGTATGCGGCTGTTGCTGTGTGTAATTTCATTATATACTCGTTTAGTTTATTATTCGTACACGTAGATATTTTCTTAGCGATAATATTGAAAATACCTGCACATGTTGTTGCCGTTGAAACTATAATCGTTACAACTGCAGGCGCTGTCATCGTTATTGTTGATAATAATAATCCAGTTCCAGCAATAACAGCAGAAACCGAGTATACCATTATATCAATAACAACCATTTACGACGATATTTTTTTACCTTTATCGTGTAATCGTCGATGATATTTTTTAGTTTAGTTTGACACTCACATACTTGAGCGTATCTGTGACGTTGAACGTCGATAAATGACTCTTGATTCATTATACTTATCTAGGTTACTAATTGAGGAGTTTCAGCTACAAACTCAATACACCACCAATACGTCGCTGCGGTTAACTTTTTATCATTCGCTATTAGCATAAACGTTTCCTCGACATCTTTATTTAACACTATAGACACAATTCCAGAAAAATCATCGGTTGAATGACGCCATGGAAATGTGGTAAATATACTGAATTTTGCACTATTAAATACAGATAATCTGTATCCACCAGTAACCTCTGCAGTGTGTTTAAAAGTGTTATTTTCCTGCGACCATGTTGCCTTTCCTGATGCGACTGTGTACACGATATTAATGATCTGCTTGTGAGGAATTTTAACGAGATTAGTTTTTTGAATAATATTAGGAATACCACTAATGATATCATTGAGTCTTGCGTTAATGTCAGCGAGATTAATAATAACAGTTGGTGGAGTTCCAAAAAATTCGTTAATAGATCTGTGTACATTTCTACGAAAATTTAGAAATGTTTGTATATGATTAAAATATTCAGTTCTAAATGCAGCAATTCCATCATTGATAGTCGTTAATGAAGTCGTTATTGGAATTTCCTTATCGTCGACGTATTTCTTCGTTGCAGCGTCAAAATCTGTTTCTGGTGTTCTGAGATTATTAATACCATTATTATTCATGTCGAGAAATGCACGCATTATACCACCACGCACTGACACGTATTTGGATTCTTGATCATCGACGTATTTTTTGTTGCTGCGTCTGTATCTGCGATTGGATCTCCAAGATATGTAATTTTTCTTCTTGACATAATAATATCACCGGTAAATACATCACCAGTTTTCTTAACATAATCGTTAACCGACTTACCGGAATCCTGTATTTTACCTTGATCAGTAAAAGTAACGATATTATTAACAACCGCATTTGGAATTCGTACAAGTACATCTGGTAGTTGTATATTACTCGTTTTTAATCGTCCTTGTTTGTCCTGAAAAACGACGACTTCATTTTGATCCACACTTGTGATATTTAATAAATCATCGATTTCATTTCTGAGCTGATCAAGAGTTGCATATTTAGATAAATCGATCTTCTGAGCTCTACCTGAGGGTCTTCCATAAATATCTACCATTATATTTACTGATATCAGTTTAAGTGTTATGACGTAGCGTAGTGAACGCGTGCACGACTTTATGAGGCGGTGCTGTTGATTTTGATACAGCATCAAGCATAGCGAGGGTTTCACGGCCGCATATTGGAGGATCAGTTATTTTTTGTGTCGGTAGCGTTGAATACCAGATTGGAGCAGTATTATTGCTAACGTAATGAAGAAATTCTTTTGGTGGTGCTAATCCATACGAATCGAAATAAATAATTCCACGTGGATCAATTGCATATGCGACCCAGTGCGTGCCTGGGCCAGAATTTTTATCGAGATTAATAATACTGGTTTCATGTTGCATTGCAACGGTAGGTAATTGATCGCGCATAAAAACACCTCTGAAATTTTTTATTTTTAATTGCTTAGCAGCATTAAGTAAATCAAAATTGGACATGGGTGTTATTAGTAAACTGTCCCTGGTAATCTTAGGCCTTTTCCGTACCAGTGTGGAGTCCCTGGCAATCTTAGGCCCTTTCCGTACCAGTGTGGGGTCCCTGGTAATCTTAGACCCCGACCGTATGCTGGGCCTGATAATCTCAGACGGCCCGGCTGTGGCACGTTTGGTGCTCTTAGACGTCTTCCGTGTTGTTTTGCCCGTGATCTTTTTTTTGAACTTTCTGCGTGCATAATTCCCTGTCCGGTTGCTTTCTTTAATGCCATTCCAGCAGCGGTTCCAACAGCACCTAGCACAGCTGCTTTTGCAACAGCTGGGGCTGCAGCTGCTATTAATGCTGGTATTGCTGCAAGAAGCGGAAATATACCACCCGTTTTAGCAATATCTTTGATGGCGCCCGCAGAAAGATTAAGTTTGACGCCTTTATTTGATTTTTTAGCGTCGTTGAAGTTTTTAAACTGACGCTCGGTCAACGACAGTTTATTTGTACCGGTCATCTGTTCTCGTTTTAGCGATATTTTTATTCCACAATTATTTTTTGATGCTGATTGCAGCCTTTTAATCTGACCAGGAGTCAGACTCACACTAACGTGATGATATGACATTATAATTATTATGAACGATCTAATTACATGTTTTCTACTGAAGCATCAATAACTCTCATTCGTCCACCAACACCTTCGAGTAACATCGATTTATCGCTGAGTATAACGACGATTGCTTTGTAATTAACAATAACTCCTCGAATCACACGAGCTCGAAAGTGTATATCTACAACAGATTGTCTGGTTAAATCTAAATGTTCTAGTGAAAAGTAATAAATCGGATACAGCGTTGTAAAACCTAGCTGCGATATTTGTAAACCAGTATCAATATTTTGATCACGTCCCATGAATGTCATTAATCGATGATATGCACGTGCTACATGATTTTGATCGAAATTCAGTAATATATCCTCGGATGGTTCTTGATGTCCATTAATCCTCAATGAAACCTCAGAAACACCGAGTTTGTCAAATATCATATTACTCTGTGTCTGATTATTTACTCGTGCAGTATTTTGAAGCGCAATAAATATATGTTGCGGTGCAGAAACACCCTGCTGAGAAGCTATCTGCCATGTAAATAAACCATTAATATTACTCTGGATAGCATCTGTGGTCATAGTCAACCATGACAATGTTGATTTACCGCCTTGACTCATAAAAGATAACAACCGGTCATCTTCGGATATTGACGGAGTCATCACTGGCATCCACAGGGAAAGTTTTGTTAGTACTACTATACCTGCAGCAACTGCAGCATCACTCCATATTGCATCATTATCGGTGGCTTTTCGTACTAGTACAACTGTGTGTTTGGCTCCGAAAATGACTTTTCTAACATTTCTACAGAATCCAAAAATATGTGACAGTGGAATCGCACATGAAAATGCTCTCCTATTACCGCTTAACATTGATTTACGTGCTGCAAATCCTAAGTTGAAATTTGGATTTGGAAAAGATAGATCTTCAATATCAACATTAGCAGGATTAGGAGCAGTTCGATCCTTTGCTCGTCGAGTAATCTGATTTCTACTGTCAGGGTGGTCAGAAGTATCTTTTGAGAACATCACTGATGGACCAGCTGATCTTGAGTAATCGTCGCTGTATCTCGCAAGACCTAGTATTGTCGTGGCAAAGTCGACGTCCTTCTGGATTGATTCAATATTTTTTCCGTCAATCATGTACGTAGCGCTGTCAAATAACGCCATAATACCATTATTAACAAAACCAACCATATCATCAGCTCCATATGCTACTGGTGCTGCAGGAACAGCGTTATTTAAAATTTCACCTTCTACTTCAATAAATGCTTCAGCGGGTAGGAAATATCTACTTGTATCCTGAACCTGTAGTTCGATTCGTCCACGCTGATCTGGAATTCGTGCGTCGTAAGAATAATACTGATAATCGCGCACAGACTCATTTTTGAGAACTGGTGCGTCCATGTCAAACGCGGGGTCAGATATGCGCTTAAACATCTTTATTATTATCGTCTTCGTCTAACTCGAAGACCACTTCGGGAAGTGAGACCACTTCCTGCTATCAGACTAGCGGTTATATTTTTTTCCCTTTCCGACATCGGGATATCAGCTAACTCCGCTAGTTTTTGATTAGCTGCTTGATTTATTATTTTACTGACATTTGCTGGCATCACTTCAGTGCTAGGTAATTTCACAGGTTGAGGTCGGGTCGTTTGTGGTCTGCGTATTAATCGTGATAGTCTATCTTTAATTGCTGAAAACGCTTTGCTAGCGAGATTACCAACAGCGCCTATACCTTTTTCACGAACAACATCAATAGCTTTCATTCCTAACTGCTTTGCAATCGGTATTGCTTTTGGGGCTATTCTTCTAAACAGACCCTGAATAACATCACCTAATCCATCTCCGTAGGTTGCTCTGTATACAGGTAATCGAGAGTTTATTACCCTGACCATGGCAGGTCCACGAGTATTGTGTATGGTCATATTATTATTAACTGTTTTTATCACTAATTACATACTTAGTCACTATAATAATCATCGGCGATTTCATTAATGAGGGATCGATACACATTAATATCCATGATGCCGCCACTAAATAATCGTTTACAAATATCAACTACTTCATTAATGATTTCTGGGGAATTATTACCAGCTCGTTTTCCTCCGATGAGAATTTCTAGTCGATCAACATCAGCAAGAACGTTATTGGGGCAAGTAATAAGACCACTTCCTAAACCACTTCCAGTTGCTTCAGGAGCGTCTTGAAATTCTTCTTCTTCCTCTTCACTTGGTTTCGGTGGTTTCTTTTTACTTGGTTTCGGTGGTGTTTTTGGTGATTCTGGATAATCACGAAGTGATTGCTCAAATGATTTTGGTGCTTTTCGTTGTTCTCGTAATAGTTTTATTATTTCTTGTCGTTCTTGTTCTCGTTGTTGTCGTTCTTGTTCTTGTTGTTGTTGTCGTTGTATCTCTTGTTGTTGTGGTGGTTGTCGTTGTATCTCTTGTTGTTGTGGTGGTTGTGGTTGTGGTGGTTGTGGTTGTGGTGGTTGTGGTTGTGGTTGTGGTAATAATCGTTTACCTTGTTCAACATCTTCTATATATTTATTTACAATATCATCAAATTTGTTAAAACCTATAATATCTTCACGAGATCTGATTTCTGGAATACCAGTAGAGATACGACATACATCCCTGATCCAATTGGTAGAGCTTAGAGATTTAACATATTCTGGTTTTACATATTTTTTTCTTTCATAATATCCAAACGCGGCAATATCAAATAATTGGATTGGGTCCCTGATAGCAGCAATACCTTCAGGCGTGAATTTATCTTTTATATTAGTTCTTGGTCTTTTAGGCGCTGGTTGTGGTGCTTGTGGTTGTGGTGGTGGTTGAGCTGCTTGAATACGGCCAGCAATATCAGCAGGCAATGTTGCAAGAGCTCTTTGTGTTGCCTCAGTTGCTGTAACAATTTTCTTCGTTGGTTCAACAATCGGCTTAAATAATTTTTCTGTACCTTCTGTAAATTCCACTTGAGATTCCTGACGCGATTGTAGTTGTTGCTTAACAGAATCACGAACGGGTAGATATTTTTTAATTGCCTCTAGTCGCTCTCGAGCTAATTTAGGTGAGTGTGGTTCTCCAATACTCATTATTGATAATATCTATAATGGCTGTTTAATTTATAGCAGCAGAGAGGGTGAATGACATACGCGTAGTGACCAGATTGTGAAAAAATCTGGTCAATTAAAGAAGTTTTCATTATTAAGGCAAAAACTTCTTTTTTCAGCCTTCGTAGGAACCTTTAATTTTCAAAAATAAGGTCTCTACAAAAGTTGTAGGGTTCACCCTCTCTGCTGCTCACCACAATTTCCATATCTCGACAATGCATGATTCTTACATTGCCCTGGAGAAAAGTCCTGATAAAAATTTTTATGACCCTAATAAACATATAAAGGCAAGTTCAATCATTCTTTTGTGATAAAGGCAATTTTCAAACCACTAAACGTGTTGGGGGTGGGGTTGTACCTTAACGCCCAATACAGTAACATTTTGACAGCACATCAGTTGATTGACATGGTTGTATCAGTTAGTCGAATGTTTTATTATAAAGTATATTCTGAGTGAAATCGACAAAATTTTGAGCGTTGAGCGCACTTTAATGCATTCTGTTTGAAAAGAAAACATTTCCTCTAAATCCTGATATTGAACAAACCTTGGGTAAATAATCTGATTTTCTGACATGTTTTAAGCTTTTCTCCTTCTCAATGCATTTCATAAATCAGGGAATCATCTAATTTGGGAGACGATGATTTTCTATCTCATCAGTGGGGCCAGATCCATGTGAGCAGTGAACTCAGCTTAACAATGTATGATATATAAAAACCGCTCTATTTTGCCTAATCAATATTTTGAATGACATCACTTATAACATTATTTTGTTGCTGTAATCTTTCTAATGATTTTATTTTTCTGATGTAGTAGTATAAAATAGTATAGGAAGGACAGGACAGATAATCGACATCTGCATTCATGTTCAGTAATGTTGATCAGAAAATTCTTAACATTACGAAAGTTTACTTCACATTTTTCCTAGAAGAAATTAAATTAATGATAATTTATAACTTATATTAGACACGTTGTTGTATTTTATTTTAAGATGGGACAGCAATATGACAATCCTCCTATGAGGAATACAGAGGTGGGAGGAACGGGACATATCGTCCCAACACTGGCTTCTCTTAGTCAAACAAATAATCACAAATATATAAAAGAGACGTAAATTCATGAAGCAAATACGCAGCGTTTGTTACAGTAAAAACATATACAATACAGTAGGTAACAAAGGATCTTCGCAGATACAAGCTGATATGAGTAACTTATATAAGCGTTACAGACAATGCAAACTAAGGTGCTACTTTTTTTAAAGTCATCGGCTTCAAATTTTTTGTGGCGAGGAGAGTATGGAAATACACTGGCCCTAGCAAAGTCCTGAATATAACATAGTTGTACATTTCTATCCTAACCAAATGTACAAATGACAGGATGACTGACAGCACTAGTTTACCGACCTAGTGACCCTCTCCAATCAACGCCTCAGTTTATGCAGCACAATTGTTCAAAATAGAACTCTGACACTCATATTTTGTACCAGCGAATAAGACTGTGGGAAATTCATTTGTCAACTATCAGGACAACTGTCCCTTCCAGGCCCGTTTCTACAGCACAGGTGCGTCTACTTGTAGTCAGTCCATCTGTCGATGGAGACTGACAGTCTAATATTATTTGTGATGTCTACAAATTACCCCTCTATTCTTGCCTTCTTTGATATTCCTTTATTTCTTCATCAATTTTGTCTCAACCTTTGCTGTACGCTTTGACACTGTTAAAAGTGGAGTTGCTTATGTTTTCCCTTTATATCTTTTCGCGGTCCTTCTTTTCCTCTACCCAAGTCCTCTTGATCGTTTCTGTTGATGAACAAGGCACAGTTGTCCTGATAGTTGACCAATGAATTTTCGCACAGTCTTATTTAGTGGTACAGCATTTAAGTGCCAACTGATGATATTTTAAGATGGCACAGAGAATATAACTAGCCCTAATGTTTATTAAACCAATTTTCTATTTTTGTAGCGTTTCTAGAGAAATCGCTTCCAAGACAAGATTGCGTTGATGAAGAAAATATACACAATATTACGCTATAGAATCTGATCATTGAAATCTCACATTATTAAATTTCGAGGATACAGTATTTATTCTTATAAAGTATATGAAATCATCTTCAAGAGGACATTTTCCATACGAATCACACTGTGGTTGCTGGGAAAGTAAATTGATACCCAATGAGTTCCTGGGAGATGACTGTCGTCCGTGTTGATGACATAAGCTTGAACGTCTTTAATTTTTTTATGAGGAAGTGCATCTTTAGCACAGACCTCGAGGTTTCCAGGAAGTTGTGGGTCAGTAGGTAATGATGTTTCCAGGAATTTATTATGTTTCTCATAGGTATTGATAGATAATGAGTTCATACTTCGCTTTGTTTAAAAAAGAATCGATCAAGAATGTCCATGAACGGAAAGTCTTGTACTTTGTCGCTTCGATGCGTTTCGTCTCCAGCAAATTCAGAGGAGGTATGGAATTGTCACTGGAGTCTTTATACCGCTCTTTTAGAGAGAGCTCTCCTGGGATAAATGTCCATGTTGTTTCCGATACTGTTTCTTCTTTTCTTCTTGACTCATAATTAAACGTACTGTTGCACTTGACTATAGTGATGGATTTGACAACCATAAGAATGTTCTCCAGTCACCGAAGAGGCGAGAAAACATGATGACCAAGTAATGTCCTTTTCCAGTCATCTTAACATTATGACTGTTTTATTTTATTCTTACTTTATGTTTTTCTCTATGTGGTCTTTAAGACTGCTTTAGATTATGTTATGGATGGTAAATTTATCTTAGCCCATTTCCAGGTATTCCGTGTTTTGTTTAAATTGTCAATGATCAAAGCTCCCAGACTGTTAATTTCCATGGAATTGTCAAATTATGGATACAGCATCACGTTCATTGAGTTATCGAGGGCCAGTTCAAAACTGAAGTTCCACACAGAGTTATCCTGATTTTATGGGATAGAAATGTCCCCTCGTAGCTGCCTTGGTCTGGAGTGAAATCAAATCTTCACAAAGGATATTGTCCTAAATAACGGTATAAGAAATCCCGTTTCTATATCATGGTCAAAGGAACTGTTCCTTGCAACTCATTCCAATAACATTCACGCACCATATCGAAGACTTTTTGAGGTGATTTTCCAATCTGAGAATTGTCTTTGGCAAATACTGACGAAATATCCAAATGTTTAGCTAAACGAGAAGAGATAACCGGCGGAGGAGGTTACTGCTGTTTTGTTTGTTTGTTTTAAGGCATGTTTGGAAGTCGATAATAATGTGAACTTTTAAGACAATTTTGTCCCCATGAAATGAACTAACTCTGACTTAACACGTCTTGTTTTAAACTCGAATTTGTCTCCACTAAGTTTCGGTACATAGTGCCAGCTTGACGTTAGGCATCACTGGACGACGAGGTGTTGTCAAGAGACCAGATTGTATCTGTTCTTGTTTAGACAAATCCAGTACCCTTTTCAAGCATGCGTACTTTAACTTGTACATTTTTCCTTAGGGAATGCCACTGTTTTTTCACTGCTGGAGATGTAGAATAAGATGTTGACTGAGAAAAAACAGTAGTAGATATAGAGCTGGGTTTCCATTCCTTTTTCATAGAAAGCACGTATTTTAAATTAGGGTTAATTTTCATCATCAACAACGAAGAGGAGCAATAGAAGATGAAAAGAGGTGGTATCAGATCGAGGTTTTCATGCATTATCTATATTTCTTAAAGGAGTAGTTTTCTTTTTCCTTTTTATGTTTTTCTTCTTAGAGGAAGTTAATGTAAAGTGTGAACTCTGGCCATCTCTTCTTTCTGGTCTGCCACTGGGATTGAGGTTTGGGTAGTTGTTACATTTTTATCTACGCTAATATGATCCCATCGTCAAAGCAAACAATATCTTTTATTAACTTTGTTTAGAACAAAAGCGCGCTGACCTCTCAAGCATTAGTTTTTCTTCTTCAAAAACTCTTTAAAAATACATATTTATTGTTACAATTACCAAATACTAAATAAGATGTAATATTTGTTGTTACTACATATCGCTATGGTTTGTGTGAAATGATATGAAAAAATAGAAGTTTTAACATTTTTGTTGTTCATTACATAGCTTCGATTGTTTGTTTATAATACAATAAACTACATTTGCATTCACTGTTCATTCAAAAAGCCTGTCACACTACAATCGACGTAAATATCTAACCGTTTGACCATGACCATGCTTTCTTAATTGTTAACATAATTCATCCCTAAATTTTTTAGCAATTCTTCATGTTTACATTTAATTTTTAATTGTATCTTTAGTTGTGCTGATGTGCTCCATACATCAGAAGCTAACGTTTTGGTCTTTTTATTCCATGTTCACTTTCACTTTTATTAATTTGTTTCTGTAAATACTGTTTTTGATGTGTGACCTGTCCGCATTTATTGAACACTGTCATCGATGGCATGAATTGAATTGAAATATGGTTTGGTCCTCTCAGAAAAATATGAGGAGATAAAGACTGTTTTATATATATATATATATATATATATATATATATATATATATATATATATATATATATATATATATATATATAAAGACATTTCTTTTTAATATATATCTCGCTAATATTGACTGAACTGGTACACTTAGTCATTTCAAATGATGTAAAAGAAAAAAGAATCTTAACTCAAAGCTTTTAAATCAAATTGTGAAGAATGAAAAAGAGCTTTCAGTTTTTAACAATTGGACATTTTCGTGCATACATCTACCTTGTACAATAGTGGAGACTGGGGTACAAGCAGTTCATTATTACAATGCCAACGCCAAGCTGATAGAAAACTCATGAATGTTGTGGGGTTGTTTTGGTACCAGCGCATCCTCGCTAAACGATGATATTCGGACGGAAAGTTTGCTCACAAGAAATACATAATATGATGAAATGTTCTTCGTGGAACAAGACTGAGTTAATGTCTAATTATGTGTATGAAATCACCAAATTCAGCATTTATTCTGAAATTTCCAATATTAGTCTGTGTTAATATTTTGTTTTTCTGGTACGAAATAGAAATCTTTAACCATCATGCATAAGAGGTTTATGAAATCTAACGATATTTTCATTATTTTTTAAATATAAAAGCGGGGGCAGAATACGGACTAAAATTCTTATTATTTCTTACATCAAGGACAAATATTGATCCGTGTTTAGAAAGGCTGGACAATTGCATTTAAGTTTTAGTCGACTGGTAACAGCAAATTATAAAATCTTCATAATATGAACCAGGAAATCAGTTTATATTTGATAGAAAATATTTTCAGATTCTTTCTCATCTGCCTTCTTAATTCAGCTGCAAGGCATTTCAATATTTCGCAGTTTTATTTACACTGACTTGACACAACTAGAAACTGATTTTCAAATAATTCAATTAGAATTGCCAGTGTAATTCCTCTTTTAAAACTTCTTTATCAACATCAGTGATAGCAAAATTAAACTTTTCAATATGCATGCTATACTTATATTCTGCCAAAATCTGGCTTGTCACCCCAAATAAATTGTAACATATCAAACATTCATTAAATTTATTTACGTCATTTGATCAAAATATTATTTATTGATTAGATTTGTATGTTTTATTCTCCAAAATTTGTATTACGTTTGACATTATGTCCTTGACCTTAAGTGAAACCATCTTTCTAATAATATTTTAGACAGAGTCCTACGCATCGATGATTAGTAAGATGATATTATATTTTGACCTCTAATTCTATTCGTTTAATCCTTAACACTTCAATTTCAACTTTCACAGCTAAACTCATAGATTGTCTACAAAACATAATTACGAGAATATGGTTGGATATGAGCATTCATTTTAACGTAAAGATGTAATTTGACAATCTAATACAAAGCATATGGACCTAGTTAATAGGATGCTAAACGAACTTTAGCTTAAGTAGTTTTATATCTGATATGACTACGTTATTTTATTGACATATAATATCCATGGAAATTTACATGATTTGATCATCTCAGTAACACAGCTTACGAAATTTAGTTTCGGAATCATACAAATAAAATAAGCTGTGATTGGCTTATCAGTACCTGTTTGACTTACCTGAAAAAGTAGATTCTAAATATTAGGTAGAGAGGGATAATGGACAAATTTGGAAAATGTTTTATATACAAACAGCACTACGTTTAGCATAAAAGAATACGCTGACAATATAACAAACATCCAAAGAGACATAAAAATGTTTTTTCTGGTAATTACTGTTTTCAAATAATTTTCTTGCTTAAGCATTTATTAAGTGTGTATGTGTGTGCATCAATCTGTGTGTGAAACGTCAGCATGGACCAATTACAATTATACAGCACCTAATGATGTAATACATTGTATTGCAAACAAATTTTGCTAGCTTATACATACACTGGATAAAATAAGGAATTTAATACAATAAAACTATAATACGACTTGGTTCTTTTGCTGCAAGAACTAAAATCAAATTTAATTAAAAGCAATAAGTGATTGCATACAACATTTGTAAACACAGACAAAACTATATGTTATATTTTTACTCCGAAGAACATTAACATAAATCATTGTCAACAATAGGATGTTGAAACAAAACTGAAGACAAGTATGGGCAGCCGTCACCGCCAAAATTACATTAATCAAATGATATAGTGTGAAAATCAAATTATTTAATCCAGCAAATGAAACGATATATCCAGATTCCAAATGATGTCGTGTCATATGAAATGATTTAACGAACAAAACCGAATGGTGAATTTAGATTCCAAATGACGTGGTATTAAATGAAACGATGTAGTGTGAAATGAAATGATTTAACCCAACAAACGGAATGATGAATTCAGATTCCAAATGATGCTGTGTGATATGAAATGATGTAGCTTGAAATGAAATGATTGAACAAAAAAAATAAATAAATAAATAATGAATTCAGATTCCAAATGACGGGGTGTTAAATGAAATGATCTGGTATTAAATAAAATGATTTAAAGAACAAAACGTAATGATGATATCTGCTTCCAAATGACGTGGTATTAAATAAAATGATGTACTCTAAAATGAAAATATTTTACTCAACAAATGAAATCATAAATTTAAATTCCAAATCATCTGGTATTAAATCAAATGATTTAAAGAACAAAAGGGATTCATGGATTCTGAACCCAAATGACGTATTATTAAATAAAATTACGTAGTATGAAATGAAATGATTTAATCTAACAAATGAAATGATGAATTCAGATTCCAAATGATCTGGTATTACATGAAATGATTTAAAGAACAAAATGGATTGATGAATTCTGATTCCAAATGACGTGGTATCAAATGAAATAATATAGTCTAAAATGAAATGATTTAACCCAAAAAATGAAATGATGCATTCAGATTCCAAATGATCTGGCGTTAAGTGAAATGGTCTGAAGAACAGAATGGAATGATCAATCCATATTTCAAATGACGTGGTCTTAAATGAAATGAAACGGTCTGACTCGAAACAGCGTTACAATGTACGGTCAAAATGTAAATCAGCTAGCGTAAATCCATACGAACACATGGGGTCGCTGTTATCTATGACGTATGAGTTCAGCACGCCCAAACGAATAATCTCCAGGCGTATTTACAGCATTCGGCTGAGATTTTTGCAGACGACATTGGACAGCAAAGGTAAATGTTTCTTTTCGTATGATATAAACATGAACTATGTTTTCCAATCAGCATAAAGTGATTTTATCCACATTAATGAATGTGCATGTATATTTTTCTTTTTTAAGTTCTGCCCAGTACTGCGCGAGTTTCCTAGGCTCCAACAAAGCTAGATCTATCAACTAAAGAGATTAAATCTGGATCTTATTTGATCAGTATTAATTACCATGTTTAATGACCTTACGTAGCATACACGCTAAGCCCAAAATTTGTTGCCGCCCCCCCCCCCTTTTTGTATATATTACATTACCGGCCGTACGTGCATACGCATTATTCGTCCAAGGTCTATAGGTTATCAGTTCTCTCGCCCCCCCCCCTCCACCTTGAATCCAGTTTGCAGCGACATATTAGTGTTTGTTTTTTCTTTTCTTTTGCCTCCAGGAGAGCGAATATAATTTTTATTAGAATCCCTTATTCACGAGTTTAGTGCATTTGAAACACCCCACTCTGCTATCCAAATGTATTGAAATTTTTTTTTGGAGGGGTGTAGTCATATATTTTGAAAGAAATTAATACGTGGACAATAAACATTTGCCCCCTTTGGAGTGTGTTATGACAAAAAAGAAGCACGGATCATGCTTGAATATACCCAAAATTTAGCAAATGATGTTTGAAAATATCAAGGAAAGGCGATTGATTCTATCATAATTAAAAAAAAACAAAAAAACAGCATGAACGATTTTTAAGTGATAGCACGTAGCCCTTAGGGTATAAACGCTCTCTCTCTCTCTCTCTCTCTCTCTCTCTCTCTCTCTCTCTCATAGAACGGTCTAAGCTTTGGCCTTCTGCTTTCTGTTGACTGCTGGACCAATGCTAGATTTTACCTGCTATCCATCGATTTAAGTAGCATCTATTTGGTATTTATTTGTACCTAGTTCAATTGCCTGTCCTAGGACGGGAGTGATAAAAGTAAGTTTCAACATAAAAAAAAGTAAAAAAGTAAACCAAAAAAAATAATTAATGGGATGAGCGAGTTTAAAAGATAGTTTGAATTTAAAAATACAAGAAAAGGTATTTTAAAAAATTACGACCTCTTGTTTGGCAGCCTGACACAGAAAAATAAATGTGGGTATTAATATATTAAGGCTAGCAATTGCTCGTTCTAGGACGGGAGTGATACATTTTCAAGATAAAAATAAAAAATTTTAAAAATGTAAAACAAAGTGGGATGAGCGAGTTTAATGGAAAGTTTGAACATAAAATTAGCAAAAAGGTATTTTAAAAATTGGGATGCCGCCG
The DNA here is from genome assembly GCA_016617855.1 of Megalonaias nervosa. Lineage (NCBI taxonomy): Eukaryota > Metazoa > Mollusca > Bivalvia > Unionida > Unionidae > Megalonaias > Megalonaias nervosa. The sequence continues at coordinate 92,351 of JAECUM010010848.1, read as the reverse complement.
CGAGTTACGAACTGTAGACCTATTGTTTTGCAGCTGGGACACGCAGATAAATGTGGGTGTTTATATATGAGACTTGGTTAATTGCCCGTCATAGGATGCGAATATACAAAAAAAAAAAATTAAAATAATTTTTTTTAAAAAAGGGATGAGCGAGTTTAAAAGAAAGTTTGAACATAAAAATACAAACAAGTTTTTAAACAAATGGGATGCCGCCGCGAGTTTCGAAACTGGCGACCTCTTCTTTGGTGGCCCAGACACATGTGGGTGGTTATATTGAAGATTGTATGCACTCGCGATATTTCCCTGGAGAATGAGAACGCTTTCATGGATATGAATATGCATTTCCCAAAATTCACTAAAGGGTTTACTGTCCATGAAACTGAAAACTCTTCATTTTGATTTATATTTTCGTCATAAGTTTGAAAAATTTCGCGAAAAACATAAAAACACAGTTTCTTTCTTTCTTTCCATGAAAAGATTTATATAGGAGGAAGGACAGAATCACGAGGATTCCATGTATTAATGTAAATAGTTATGTATCGATATGTGTTTATATACGTATGTGTGCGTCTTTTGTGTATTTTTAGGTCAGTCGCTGCTGTCCTTCACTGTATAGTTTGGAAAGCAGATATCTTTGAGTATGAAGATAATTACATTGTCCGGCAATTTAAAGAATTTATTTTGTCTTACATGCGAAGCAAATTTGAGGCATATGTATCACTTTTCTGCTTTGATGTCATTAGCAGTGCGAGCAAGAAGACAATATAATAATAATAATAATAATAATAATAATAATAATAATATGTTATGTCAAAAGTAACAAATTGTCCTGGCCACAACAGCAATGCATTCCAAGACGAAAGCATATGATTAAAATTGACACGAACGTTGTGCATGGAACATTTGTAGCAATTGGCATAATGGTTAAATTATTCTTTTGTAGTTTGTATTTCTGTCCACATTTCATCTTCTTTATCAGCCAAAATTTTAGTCTTTTATCTTCCAATATATAAAACCTAGTACCAAAATAATAACTTTTGTATTTTATATGAATATCTAGTTTGACTGAATTATCAATGTCAGGTAGTTTTATAATTCCATTCCAGTTTTCCATCTTCATATTATTTCTGGTGCGTCTACATTTTTAATAAAATCGATGATGGAACTATTATAGTGATATATGGTTTTGTAAAGTTCCTCTTAAATTGTGAAAACAGAAAATATTTTACGAGAATCATAGAGACATGATACTGGGATAATTCAGACAGAAGAAAAGAAATTGATTCCATTGCTGTCTTTCTTTCGATGTATGTTTCATCACTGTAATAACTTCCAGATTTGTAAAGTGGTATGTGATGAGCCCTTTGAAAGACAAACGGTCCACATCTTCAAATAGATCAAACAAATCAAAAACGTGGAAAGTGTATCAACAATTAGCATCTCTTGATACTTTAAGTTTGGGTCTATATGAAGTGTTACAACTCTATTGTGTTAAGCTAAGTAACAGAAACAAGCGAAACCATTAAGTTTAAGAAAAGCTAACTTTGTGCACCATCAACAGATCAATTATGTCAAGTAAATTCTTGTCCTTCTTCTTCTTCTTCTTCTTCTTCTCATTATTATTATTATTATTATTATTGGTGAACGTGGTTTTTGTGCTGCTATTATCTTTAATTTATTCTCTTGATATTGGTTTATTGCGGTACTGTACACCTAAGAGCTGTTCTCCGCCTTTTTTTCTGACATGCCTGGTGGCACCACAAGTTATGTCAGAAAAAGGCGGAGAACAACTTGTTGATCCAGGTGGTACTAAATAGTGACGATGATTGTATTGTTATTGTTATTGAAGAATAACTCCAGTAGAGATCTATACCTTTTTCATATATTTTATTCAATAAAATATGTATATATATCACCAGTATCGCATGTGCAGGAGCGCACTCAGCAAATATATTATGAAAAGGAGAGCGATAGATGCATTCCAATCAATATGTAAGGTATGTAAAGCAAGTATGACTTTAAACGAGATGAGAATAATGTTAGCGTACGACATGAAATTAATATTACGTATGCATATGAGTGACATCATACGTGATAATGCTTGTAAAAGAATTTTTTTGAAAGTGGAAAGACTTAATTTCTAATGATTCTACGCCAAAGTGTATAAATGATATGTTCACTAAAAGGACAAATAATGCCAATACAGTTTCTAGCCTATCGATACTACGCTCTATGTCAAATTATAACTTTCTTCATCCTAAGCCCAAAATGTAATTGTATAAAAATAGTTTGGCCTTCTTGGGTCCAATCATTTGGAACTGTCTACCTATATATATGTTAAAAAAGCATATTCAGTGCCTTTCTTTCGTCACAGGTGTTTGAAATGGGATTTTATTATATAAAATGTCCCTGGGCGTTCACCCATGTGTGTGTGTGTGTGTGTGTGTGTGTGTGTGTGTGTGTGTGTGTGTGTGTGTGAATGAAAAAGCTTTTAATCATGCATGCTGGTGTACACAATGCTGTGTGTGCTGTGTCCACACTTAATTGTTCTTGTGTATATCAATCATTATACCTTTTCTGTATGATATGTTTCTCAGCTGTATTTTATATATTTGCCTCTACATATGAAGATAACTGAGGGACACAAAGAAAATTAGTTTTTGTAGTAATTGTGTCACCCTCATCAAATAAAAACTTTTATTATTATTATTATTATTATTATTATTATTATTATTAAATGCAAAGAGAAATTAACATTATAACTAATATATCAAAATCAAGCGCGTCTTTGATGGCAATGATTACAATGATCAGCGAATAAATCTCTGAGACAGACTGAGATTGCACTGATATTTTTTTTTAAGATCCTGTTGCTTGTTTGATTGCTATTTAATGTACACTGCTGGTCCTTATCTTTCATGACACTCTTGTGGGATTGTTGCGTCAGGCTCAGGCGTACTTTGGCTGAAACACTGAGATTCCATTGATTCTGAAATTGATTTACTGGCATTTGCGGGGAGTGATACAGCTGTACACAGGTTTTTTCAATCTGAGAGAAGGGCGCATTTATATTACATTGTAGGGGGTGTGTTTCATTAGTTTTCATGAGCTGACGTCTATTGCGACGATAAATGGTACCATCTTTGGTGCGAACTGTGCATGGCCTTTCGCTGTATTTTCTTATTACAACGGCAGGTTCCCAGTTTTGACCTTTCAATTGAACTCGGGCTGATTCCCCTTCCTTTCGTGGTTTAAGTGGTTTTGCACTTTTATCATTATAATTCTTTGTTTTCTTCTTACGAAGTGTAATTTTCTTTTTGACCTCAGCGGTGATGGGTGTTTTGGGAATTAATTTTTCGCGGGTTGTTGGGAAAATTGATCTGAGCTGTCTCCCCATCAACAATTATGCTGGTGAGAACACGATATCAAGAGCAGTTGCTCGATACTCTAATATGCCTACAAGTAGTTCTCTGCCGTCGGCTTTTGCTTTTGAGAGAATTCTCTTTACAGTTTGAACTGTTTTCTCTGCTAGGCCGTTCGAATGAGGGTGTGTGGGACTCGATGTAACGTGTTTAAAGCCCCATTCTTTTGCGAAGCTTGCGAACTCGCGGGAAGAATAGCATGTTTGATTGTCGCTGACAACGACTTCCGGTATTCCAAAGCGCGCGAAAACGCTTTTCATGTGATTGATAACAGTGCAACTTTTTGAGCTTACGTGTGCCTTAACTTCGAAGTAGCGACTGAAATAATTTACTACAACAATGTACTCTTTATTATGCCATGTAAATAGGTCTGTGGCTACTTTTTGCCATGGATATTCAGGGACGTCATGGGTAATGAGAGGTTCCTTTTGGTTAGAACTTCTCTACCTTTGTCACCTACCCAAAATAGAATATAGTTGGCTTTGACCGCATCACTTCTTTTACTCATCGGTCCGTTAAATATTATTTCATAGTGTTGTTGGAATTTATCCCATGATGTGGTAAGGTTGGAATTGTCCCAGTCCATGGTAGGGGTTGGTACGCCGGAAAGATCCATTTCGAAGGTATTAAGTTCGTATGCAGAATTTTCAACGTTTTTAAGGTTCTAATTTCGTGCAGAATCTTCGTGGATTGTAAAGTTATTGTTTCAAAATATCCATTTACGATCCATGTGCTATTCCAATTATAATCTCACATCTGACACCATGTTGTGTTATTGCGTTAAAATATAAGATGAGACGCCGTGTTCTAACTATCAATAACTTTAATATATACAAGTGACTACTGTGAGGTCTTAACACAGAGTGCTATCAAAGAGGCAGACGCCTCTAGATAGTGCCAGTGGAAATATGACTCATGCACAGAGGCTTCTGATTGATCAGTTACACATGTATAATGTTACAATGTATGAACGAGATGTAGATGCCTCAGATTTAACAATGCCTGAAGAAAAATTATCTTTGGTCCATGCTTTATTCCCTGCTGGAAGTGTTTTCATATTTTGGGCGCTATGTCGAAGTTCATAATTTCTCTTTTAAGCATTTTATAGTTTTCCGATTTCTTCAGTTTCTTTAAATCTTGCCACTTCGGCAACAAGTCTTCTGGTACCGTTGCCAAAATAGCTAGTAATTTTTTCCCATCAGTAATTCAGCAGTAATGATGTTGCACGATAATGTCAAAATAGTTTTGGAAGGATCGTCTGCCTTTCTAAGCTTTCTTGTCATTATTTAAACAGTTCTTGAAGCAAGACCATTATTCTGTGAATATTTTTTGCATTACTTTTAACATCCCCGAATCCATGGTATATCGCAAATTGAGTATAGCGGATGTGTAATGCAGACCATTATCTGCAATTAATATTTAGGATTTCTTTTTGAAGTGATTCTGGTTCGACCAAGCATGTACTTTCATTAAGAGTGATGTGATTATGTGATGTGATTATGATTTTTAACGTAGCTTTAACAATTTTTCAGTCATATCGCTACGATGCCTGCAGTGTGGCAGTTTATAGTGATGTCTAGCACTGGGGCATCATGCTGCAGACATGTAGCATGATGTACCACCCAGTCACATTATCCTGACACCAGGCCGACCAGTCCTAACACTAACCTCTTAATGCTGAGCGCCAAGCGAGGCAGCTGTTAGTACCATTTTTGTAAGTCTTTGGTATGACTCGACCGGGGATCGAACCCACGACCTCCCGCATCCGAAGCGGACGCTCTAACCACTAGGCCACCGGAGCGGTCCAGTTTCATTAAGAGACTATTTTGCACTGTAAATTCACCTCTATCTGACCAGTACGATTCATTTTTTCTTCTATAACCCGATTTCTCTGGCCACCTCGGTTAACAGAATTGTATAAGTTTTTTGCAAATCGCCTTATTTCCATATTCAGCTTTGATTTGCTCAAGTGGGCTATTTGATACGAGCAAATTGCTGACCACGAAATTATCATAGGCATTAGTCTTGGACTAAAATTTTCTGTCACTCTCAGAGTGATAACTTAAAGGTGTCCTGCGTATAGTATCGGCCGTTAATAGATTTCTGCCAGCAAGATGAACTATAGAAAAGTTGAATCTCAACAAACCCATCTAAAGCTTTGAATTCTAGAAGGTAGATCTCCCAAGAGTTTTGTGCTTATTGTTGGTTGGTACTAGTGATTTATGGTCAGTTTCAGTTTTTGACACCCACTATGAATAATACAAGGTAGTATAACAATTTTGGACATAAAATATTGTCAGAGCAAACTCGGAATACACATGGTCACAATCACGCTCGCTTAATATGCAAGTGTAACGCACAGAATGGAATACTGCCTCCTTAATGGTCCACTTAAAGTCAGGTTTTCACTTGGTGCATTACGTCATTTGCGGCTGACCAATGTGAGGGCAGTATTTCATTCAGTTCCTCGCACCTGGATATTAGGCCGGTGCGATCATAACCATGTCGAGCCCTAACGTGGGAAAATGGTCTGGCATTCCTAAATGGCATGATAGTTAGTCAAACGTACAAAGCTGAGTGCTTGAGTTAAACATCGATACCAAATTTGTTACGCTACGCTATGTGTAGTTGAATTGTCATCGTTGATTCCTAAATAGGTCACGCGAGAAGAGAAATCGTCCTCCCTTTTACTATTTGATTACATGTATGACTGACAGGTAAATTGTAATCATCCGTGTTTCACTACAGGTTTCACTCTTCAATATCGCATCTAAGAACAGCTTGAGACCCAGATAGAAGCTACTAACCCAGGGCTATAGCAAGAATATTGTTTCTTTTCTTATGAGTATAAAATCAATAAAAAAACAATTTTTTTAAAATTTATATGACCGTGCCAGATGGTAAAACGTGCATACAGACCTTTCTACTGATCATATATTCACATGATTAGCACAGGGATAAGTTTTTTTTAAATGTTATTGTCGTATGTATGAGTATGACTGTAGAGTGTGTTGATTTATTTCAATACCAGCTTGTTTAGAAAGAGGTAATTTGCCATAATATAATTAACAGAAAAATATAATCAACAGGGTTAGGAATTAACCTTTAATTACTAAGTGAAGGATAATATTTATGAATTTCTTATTTATGCGATTTCTTGTATGCAGTTGACCAATATTCTTTCTTATACAATTTAAATCCTTCTTGTCCATGTCTAATTATGCATAATTTCAGCATCAAGACCCGACTGACATGTTTTATAGGAAGAATCTTACTTTAAAAAAATTAAAAGTCGCTGATACCTTGACTGCGCATCGCAGCAGAAAACATTGCAACTTGCACGCATCTTTACAGTATGCCTTAGGGTTAGACAGCATTTACACAAGACAGTTCATACGTACCTTGGTGAAACTGTCTTCAGGAGCTTTATTCATTATGTAAAAAATTTCTATACTGGTTTCCTCAATCGGCGAAAGTCGATGCCATTTTTTCACTACAGTAACTCTGAGTTACTGTGAGTGAGATTCCCCACTTCCAAGACCTCAAGTTTCTAGCCATGACCACTCCATTTTTGACATTTGTTATACACTATTCTATGTAATCACTATCCAATTTGATAGACATGAGGATACATACATACATACATACATACATACATACATAAGTACATACACACAGACTCACACACACACACACACACACACACACACATACATACATACATACTACATACATACATACATACATACATACATACATACATACATACAGACACATACATACATACATACACATTATTTAATTATTACGACTCCGTCTTTTTAAAATAAGTAATAGAAAAGAGTGAGAAGCAACAGACTTTGCAAAATTCAACAAAGATTTTATTTCCCTAGAATACAAGGTGAAAATAAAGAGAAAGAATTTACAGTATTGCGAATTAAATCCCAAACTAATCATAGAATTGCAGACAAAAGTTCCAATTATAAAATTTTTGAATAAACTTTAGTGGAAATCCAAATTAAATCTAATGCTGAAAGTGTTGATGTGCCTGCGATGGCTCGTAAAGTGTTGTTTTGTCAACAGTCTTTTGTTGGATCGCAATAATACAAATCCGAGAATATATCATTTTGTTTGTAGTTCACTGTAAACCCAGGTCTCTATTTCCAAGAATGTTTATCAGAGAACTTTGCATTTCCAGAGCAGAAATAATTGGAATAATTCAAATTTCAGTCCAAATGAACTACTGGTCACAATAATAATTCAAACTGATTCTACTAAGATTTTAAATCGCAAATGAATAATTTTTTCAGTGACAAGATTATATAGTCCTCTACTTTACTTCAGGTCACAATTAGCATTTTGTAATAAAAAACATTACAGAAGGCTCCTAATGTTTACAAAATAGTTGTAATTATTTATACCTATATTTATAACTATTTCTAAACTTATAATACAAAATGTAGTAAACAACAGGTAGACCTAGCAATTTATGGGGAATTTCCAATAACCTTTACCCAGACCAAAATAAACATGTTTACTTCTATTCATAGCGATTCTAATATCAACCCCATATACACAGAGAATATTTTAGTCGTGTATTACCGGTAGTTGTTCAGTCTGAAAAAAAATCAGTAATTAACGTCAAGTAGAAAATGAACTTGATTTTGGACAGGCTTATGTCCAACATTCAGTGTTATATTACAATAGCATATAATGAAATAAAAAAATTAAAACAAAACTAAGAAGCAATCAAATAAAATTTAAACATATATTGTGCAGCAACAGATTCTACATTGTGACAATAAATTCATTAATATTACAGAACACAGAACACGGTTCATACAAACAGCTTCCAGGCAAGTACTGTTTATGACGTTCCATAACTATCAATAGTTTTGTTCTTAATTCAGACATGAGTACCAACCTTGATGATGCCATATCTATCTTGAGGAGAGTCGCAGACCAGATTTCCTCCACCACATCATCAGTTACATCCTCTGCATCTGGTTCATCTACGAGTCACACATCATCTGCATCGGTATCGTAGGAGCACAGGCGCTTGTTTAGTTGAACAATGGTATATAATTTCAACAAACCCTTTCATTTTCCGCTGTTTATTTTCACGAGCTACATCATTGTCATCACGGTGTTTCGTCTTTCTGTCTGCCGTCCTGAGTTGTTGATGCCATGAGAATTTTAAAATTGAATTTTAACTTTATTTTATCACATAGTCGGTACACTTTGCCTACAGTGTGTGCAGTTTCATATTTTTGATATTATACGTGTGAACATATCACTTTATGTGATTCTGATTGGTCCAAATAAGCCCATGAAATTATTGTGCAGTATTCTCATTACTGATTGGCTGCGATCGTGGGAAAACATTTGTAACCCCGCCTTCTGGAATTGATTGTTTTGAATGAATATTTTTGGCCGCCATTTTTTGATTCTACTCGCGAAAGGGAATTGGGAAAAAAATGGTCTCGTCCAATCTCAATATTGCCAATTTACCCCCACAGGGATTTGTTATGTCATGTATAACATATCATAACATGAAAAATGGCAAAACCCCCAAGACAAGAACAATAACAACAAGTAAAACTATTGCTTAGATGATAACGAGGGTGGGGGTGAGAATGGATGGGCGGTATATCTGTAGCATGGAATCGACCCTATATACAAGCTTGGTTTAAATGTGAACTTACTGAAGTAAATAAATTCACCTTTGGTCACAGAAGAATGTAGACATAAACCGGCCTCCCCAACTAACAGAACTTTATCCAAACACAGCATATTTACGCGGTAAATATGTAATGCAAGTCCGACTTAAAAAGAGATTTGTTTACGTCTTCTGTACAATCCAGTATTCCAAATCAAATACTGCAAATATCCAGTCACAAATACATTGCCGTATATATGTGTATTTCTGCATCCAGTAATCTTCTTCTCACAAAACTATCGCAACAATGTAACGTTTAGTTGTGATGTGGAAAATTTCAACGTAAACACTGTCACTGTGTTGTGTAGACCAACCCAACCGATACTGTGCACCGTATCAAACAATGTGACATTACACGCATTAGACATTTTCTGTTAACAAATGTTTTGCCTTTTGTAAAATGTTCTGTTTATTTGGATGGACGATTATTCTTTGATTTATAGTTATCAAAAATGTATAATATACCTTTATTATTTCAACTTTGTTTGGGACTTTTTTTTACGCACAACAAATGAAAGGTACAGCGTCTGTCAGAATGAACGAAATTATTCGTTCTTCTTTCTATCTAAATAATTTCTACTGAAATAAAACTATGTGATAAAAAGAATCTCAAATGGGTAACGATTTAATATTAAATTTATGAAACTCGTTAAATGATGTCCAGCTTTTGCGAGCCAAGGCTCGCAAAAGCTGGACATTATTCAACTCGTTTCATAAATTCAGTATTAAATCGTTACCCATTTGAGATCCTCTATTTATGCAACCGTACCATTTAATCAGTTTAATTATGTTTAGCAGATTCAATAGCCAATAAACTGAATTAAATGCTATGAGAAAAACAATAAAACCATTAACACCAACTAATTTAAATTTTTGCCTATCGGTCACTTGCTAATGTCCTATTGCTAATGTGTAAAAATGTAACATTGTAATGGAGCAAATTTTTCTGTCGATCTCTGTAGAACACATTTAGTTGGACACGTGTACGATTAATTAGATTCATGGAGTTCTGCGAGCGTTTAAATTGCCATAATGCACGGATTGGTACAGTCTCTGTCACGAGTTTAGCGATTTTTGATTAAGGCTACGTTTGTTTAAACTGACCAGGAAAGGGGGTCAAGTTCTGATCGGTATGGAAAACTGTCATTTCTGAAAGTTACCAGGAATCAGTTGGGTAATCAAGGTTTGTCAGACGAACGGCATTGTTTCAACATTGTTCGGGCGGGAAGTGTATTTCATCCAGATTGGTCACGCTGTGAAGGGGGCGTGGTTTCACATGAAAACTCTTCAGTTTTATGTGCAAATAGCAAATTTGAAAATCAGTCGACACCATTTTCTGCGAGAGAAAACAAAGGTAGAGGACTCCGGGTCGAATTTAGACGAAATTCACTCGTTAAATCATCCATGGGAAGCAATTGTCTGGAAAAATTTGACAGACACGTTCTGGAAGCGAGAGCTTGGAAAAACAAGGTATTTGCAACAATCTTATGCAATTCATTAATACTACTATGATGCTTTGTCGATTTATTTGCTTGTATTTGCATGGATTTATTTGTTTAAGTTCGTAGATTTAATTTCTTGATATGGTATACCTGTGTTGAGTTCGTTTATCTGAGTCCGTACAATGATATTTTTCTTTATATAAACATTGACGACTTGTTTGAACGTATAGTCTCGTTTATTATAGGAAATTATGTATCTAGAATTTCATGCCTTATTTTAGTTGAGATGCAAGAATCCGTGTGAATTCTCCGACCTATATATGAGTTCACGTATGATAACCACTTGATTGTTGTTATAAATACAGTAGTGCAAGGAATTTCATTCATTTGTGTAATTGAGATTAGTCTGGAACTAATGTCTCGGTGGTGTGTTGAAATAGCAATTAGTTGACCATTAATTTTGTGAAACTAGGTTGTTACGGTCTGTCATGGCCAGTTAGACTAGGTAGCCGTAGGATCTGTTTGAAATTAGGATAGAAGGTATCTGACCTAACGAGGGGTGAAGGTATGGATCTATTCCCCCAGTATAATGTGACGGAAGATTTAGGTTGCTTATTCTTGTTATTTTGGAAGGGCGAGATAGCTCTACGATCTACGTTCTATGTATTGCGTATTACGAACCCAAAGTGGACACAAAGTTGGAAAGGGCGGAAGAGACGAGACAACCTGTGAATTTGCAAAGGAAGTCAAAAGTGAAGAAGACCCAGACTTACCGGCACAAGGAAGTCAAAAGTGGAGAAGACCCAGACTTACCGGCACAAGGAAGTCAAAAGGGATAGTCGTTGTGGAATTTGGACTGAATCAAGACCATCAGGTTATGAAACTGTACAAGGCAATGTTTTCGATATATTTCACTTATCTAAATGATGATTTAAATTCTATCGCTTAACAGATCGGCTATTGGTATCATCATTTCTTTGTATTTGAAAATTCGTTGAAGAAGTTAAGTCAAAAAGAAAGAAGTGTATCTTTCAATCGTAATGTATTATTACTTTTGTTTATGAACTTTATTGTTAGAAATTTTGATTAAATTTTGTCTTTATTTGTAACGGGGGCTCGTGTTATTCTGTTCTATATACCTGCTCAGCTCTTTATCTATTCCACCTGTAAATTTCTCAATTTCTATTGATATTTACTCGTTCCGGGCAAATTACACCGTCGGCGATCACCTCTAGATAACGATAACCAAAACCCAGAACACCCACCCCGACAAAGCTGGGAGGGGAGTATCTGACAAACATCCGTTAAACTTTAATTAAACATTATGATTCATAGAATGTGTTTCTGTACACATGAGCCCTGTAACATTGAAAGAAGCCTAGTTTATCAAATAGGTCTTCTTTCAATAGGAGAGTACATGAAAATCACCACGAAATGTTATTGATTTTCCCCAAAATGAAATGACCTAGGCATCATCTTTTGATCTATGACAAAAGCCCACTTCATCTTTTTCTGTACATTTAGACTTGTCACGTGTTCCTTTTGTTTTGCACAGAGATTAAATCTATATAGGGCGAGAACTGGTAGGACTGATCACAATTTGGTCAGGATCGATGGACGAAGAAAAGGTACCCTTAATTATCACTATTTATCACTATTTTATATAGTTCCTTTATTTCTGTTTTTGTTTTGTTTTTGCCATATTCAGCACCCAAGACAACCCTTATGAATGGATAAATACATTTCAAACAATCCATCTAATAGAACGTGCACACACACACACACACACACACACACACACACACACACACACAGAGTCAATAAATAGCCTCTATTTTTTTTTATATGACACCAGCACCAAGCACATCAACATTCAAGTTAACCACTAGAACACAGCACACAGGTTTGTTTTTTAAAATATCCTGTCCTAGTATTATTCTGAATATTAAATAAGTACCCCAACTATAGTATTGACTGTCTGCATGATGTGTGTCTGTCTTACGATCCACAAATGTTACTATATGTTAGTTTCTCCCCGTGTTTCGTTGTTATTGTTCAGCTATGTCTGTTCGTTAGTGTGTTTGACGATTCACAAATGTACTTTGTTAAATTCTGATGAAATGGCTACATTTAATATTTCCACAAATGCAATTTATCACATTTTTCACACACAGTTGCAACAGAGAATATGAAACCTAAGTATAAGCTATAAATACATGCATATTTATTTCTTCATTTAATTTTAGTCCGACAGGAACGTGTGGGCATCCATGTCTCACAAACACATTCCTAGCTGCTTCTTTCATTCATGCACAGAAACTTATATAAAGTTTCAGGAAATATTGCTCATTTTATGTTCTGATTCTAGTCACCAAAACAAGTAAACTGCGGTGATACATCTTTCTAATTTAGGTCGCACGATGACTCGATCTTTTGTTTGTCTGAGTTCCAATACGTCTGCTACTATTCCATCTCCGGAAGAAAGGTGAATCCTACGTAAAAATGGCCTTGGAGAAAAAAAAGTTATTATTCCTGCTGATGCTTTGCATGACCAAGTGAGACAGGCCATACTAAGGTAAATATGTTTTCAAAAAAGTAATGAAAGCTGACAGGCAATCTTTGAAATGAAGGAAACGAGTGAGTGCATGTGAATAAATGTTCGTATGTTACGTTCTAAATCTTAGGAGAATGAACTATCAAAAAAGCTCCAACAGCTAGGTAATCTGCAACTCGGTTCCGACTCTAGGTTGTTCATCAAGTTACAGTTGAAGTCATAATAGAGAAGATACGCCTTCGCTTGTCGATGTGAATTATATCTGCTATTTTTCTTGATGCAAACATTTCTTTCAAATTTGATCTCTATGCGCACTTCTATTTCCCAATATACGGACTTGTTAAGTCATAGAAATTAACTTACTCTCAATAATGCGAAAATATACCAAATCCCGTCGTCAAGTTGTCCCATGCCTCAACATGAAAAGAATATTCCAGCTTCAAACGTTTTTCTCTAATGTTTACTTAGAATATTGTTTCTTGGCAAATCAAACAATTAAGTTCTTTTTGCTAAACCATCAAGCTTATGTGTGAGTGGGAGTGGTGGAAGCTAATATTTGTTGGACCATAAATTATGTTTTAAGTTCCTATAGCATTTTGAAATAAAATATTCCACAAAATAAAAGTTCAGAAACACAATGTAAACTTTGAAATCCTCAGATTCAGTAGATATGGTCTATTTCATTTATAGACCTAACTGTATCCTTTTTCGCGGTTAGTTTTAATACTCTACTTGTATGACCAAGTGTTTTTCTTAACGTTTAAGTGGACAAGTAATATTTGGTTGAACAAGCTATGTCCTACGGTTTACTTGTCCAAACCAAGTCAAAGTATAAACCAAATTTTAGATAAGTTAACAAAACAATATTTTCTAATTTAATGATATTCAAAAAGAATTTACTGAAATATAAGTCTCGAGGGCGATTCCTGTCAATACTCAACATCATCCATTCAATATGTCCAGCTTGAATCAACCTTCTAAATAAATTTAACCATATCTCTATTTCTGAAATCATAATGCCAAACAATCGCAGTACATAATTTTTTGTTTAAAATTGAGTTTAAGAGTGAAAATTGATATAAAACTATTATCCGTACTCGAAATTAAAAAATGTAATATTCATTAACTGTTTTCCAGCTCTTTTCCGGCTTTAAATCAGTGCGGTGGTTTTGAGCTGTTAACGCTAACAAGCAACTCTAAAAAAGCTTTAACTACAATAAGTCATGGAAGCTGCAATGCAGAAGACATTAGGGAGTTCGGGACAGGTCGCATATACATCAGGCCGATTCAGAAGAGTATCACTATAATTGACATAGAAGACTCCTTTGATGAGCAAGAAAAGTGTTTGTCTTGTTTAAGCATGATACCTTTAAAGGATCTGAGAGAACATATGCAAACTTGTCAGGTAAGTTAGTCTGATAATCAATGAATTGTATCAGGCACTTTGCTCATTTTAAAGATTTAACATTAATCCAACAGTATGTTACCTCGTTTATATTCAATTCATGTATATCAAACAAAGGTTCAATTTCTAAGTGCTGTCATCTTCGCTAGCCAAGGTTCAGATATGATAACCCTATCCACGCCGTGGCGTATCGGGCAGATATTTGTATTTCCGGTCTGTGAATTTCACTGGATGCGGCGGCAAGCCACAGCAGCCAATCAAAATTAAGTTGTTAAAATCTGAACACTGTTCCTACATGATCGGGACAAGGGGAGCATTTCGTTGGGCTAGAAAGTGCCTGTTGCTTAGATCACTAAATTTATACGATGGTATCATGTGTGCAGAGTATTTACGCAATGTTGGGGATTGAGAGTGTTATTGCTAAAACCGTACCTACGTATCTTTTAATGATTTTCAGAAATCAGGAGAAGATACAGATTTAATTGAAATTTTCAAGTAAGTTGTATATCTTTGAACTTAAATTTTAGATCTACTTGACTCAAGACCAGATAATTTGTGTGACGGTCTTCTGTTCATCCTTCAGTATTTGTTTATTTGCCTTTTCTAAGGCATTGAGAAAAAAAGTCATATCACTTGGCAGATATTTTCATAATGATGTGTAATTTATCCTCCATGAAAATGGTGCCCATTGCACATTCAAGTAATCTGGGTCAACCTGAAAAGGCCCTTTGTACTCAACCACATAAAATGATATTCACAAAAATAAACTGATCCACAGCAAAAAGCCTCCGTCACATTTTGATTGGCGTCTGACTTGATAATTCCATACAGATTATTTCAGTTGGATATATAACTAACTATATAATTATACTTTCCTGAACCTCGTAGGATGTTCTGAAATCTGGTATAACTCACTTATTGGGATCTCTAAAGGGAAAACAATTTTTCATATACCTGTTCAAGTTCACAATTTATAATTTCAGTAATTTTATTCAAACCCAAAGGAGGCTAACAAGCTAACACATTCATTCTGGTCAAGTATCAAATAGCTCCTAACGTTTGTGTACAGTGTATAGTTCCCTGTACAACTGATGTATGGTTTACATTTGTGTTGACTGTATAGTTCCCTGTACATTATATAAATAGTTTACATGTACGTAGAGTATAGTATAGTTTTCTGTAAAATTTATATATGATTCACATTTGCATAGAGTGTACAATTCCTTGTACAATTGATATATGATTTACATGTATATAGTTGATAGTTACTGGAAAATTTATATATAATTTACATTTGTGCAGAGTGTGTAACTCCCTATACATTTGATAAATGATTCATATTTGTGGGGAGTATAGTATAGTTCCCTGTACAACTGATATATGATTTACATTCGTACAGTTCCTGCAAAATTAATATATGATTTACTGGAAGTAGACTGCATATATATGTTTGGAATCCACTAAAAATCACAATAGATCATCACTTTAGTAAAAAAATAAGTGAGGCTCCAGTGCAGATTGATCATGCATGATATATTTTGCATTGTCTCCTTTACTCTGTCCACTGATCACTGCCCATGTAAACTAACTAAATGTCCTGTTGGTGGAATATATTATGTGAGGTTTTGCTTCATTGTTAATCCTCTTACATCCTACATAGTTCGATGATGGAATTTAATCATCCTTGATTAATAAATATGCCACTTGATAGCCATTCCACTTGTGTCCTAAATAGCTTCCAACTATTAAAGTACAGTTCTTATCTGAAGCATATGTCTTGTAGAATGCATATGGTTTTTATGAAACTTAAAGGAGGACATAAAATCTGAATCGAACTATATTCATCTGATTTATCTAATGTTGCAAATATATTTTTGTGTTTTCAGCGATGATCCGGCTAACGTTAGTGAGCAGTCTAGTGTTGTAACAACACTTACCAATATCAATGAACAACATAGTACTCTAGCCCCACTTCTCAACACTGGTGAAATGTACAGTAATGTACCCATACTTCCAAACATCAGACAACAGGATAGTGTCGTGGCCACATTTCCCAACTCTGGCACTAGTGAACATGCTGGTATAGTAGTAACAGTTCACCGTACCAGTGAAGAGCATGGTGGCAGATCAACAGACACTGGCACCAGTGAACAGAATAACGATGTAACCAGACGTCCCAACATTGGTGATCTGCATCACACTGTAATGACAGATTACAGGTCTTCTTGTTTAGTCGACAACATGGCTGTGATTTTGGAAGGAGTGTAAGTGTTTAAAAACTATTTTTTGGAAAGATCTAATTATGAGATACCATGTTGTGTAGTTGTTGTATACTTTCATGCTTAGAAAGAAATCGATCAATAATCTTTGATCAAAGTATATGAAAAACATAATTTTTTTCTTGAGGCCAGTTTGTGTCTTTTCAGCAATGCACTACTTTACATGAGATGGTGGAAACTCCTTTGTCTTGATGGGTCATAATAACGCATAATAAAATGCAGGTAACTATAATTAGTTCATTTTACATGCCAGACTACATATTTTTGTGCTAAGTGACTGTCTCTGTTGCCATCTGCAAAAATGGAAATATTTTCTTAATCATAAAGACTTGTTTGACACACACACACACACACACACACACACACACACACACACACACACCAATAAGCACCGATTGATACTTTGTCTATCAACTAGTTAATCCGGTTTCTTCTGCTTTGGTTATCCAAGTAAAATACGTTAATTCCAGTATATAGCATGACTTTAGTTACATGTTTTCAGTGGATATCTTTATTCTCACTGCCCGATGCACATGAATGATTGTTTGCCCTTTGAACGAGGAAAGTTAAATACAGTTGACAAATTTTAAGATTCTTAAACTCCCTCTCTCTTCTTTTTCTCTTCTCTTATTTCAGTATATGTTGATGCCGTCTTAGTTTATAAAATTCCACCTGAATTCAGTACTTTAAGTACTTTGACTTGCTCTTTTTTGTTGCCACAGCAAGGACATTCATGACCCAGTAGCAGTCTTGCGCTACTATCAAAAATATGTAATGACTGGAAGACAGTTAGACCAGACATCACTAACTGAACCTCTGGAGGGTGAGACTCAGCCCATCTATGTGTCTCGCATGAAAATATTTGAAACGGGAATGGAAGAGATCTTGGAAGCGCCAAACCTTCTGGTACCCCTTGAGGTGACGTTTTATGGGGAAGAGGCTGCAGACCTAGGGGGACCAAGGAAGGAGTTCCTCACTCATATGATGCAAGAGCTAATAAGAGAAGAATGGAGACTTTCTGAAATGATTGAGAATGATAAATACATACTGAAAGATGACTCCGGTGGACTTGAAAGAAAAGACTATTTTGGTGCAGGACTAGTTTGTGGTAAGCGTTATATTAAACATTTCGTTACTTGCTGTAGCTTTAATTTTAACTATACTGGTCATAAATATGATGTGCTATCAATTGACAACATATCTGCAGTGTGAACAGTACGCAGAGCAGAAGATGCTTTCATGTTAATTTTTGTGGTAAATAGCCTTGGTCTGCAATTGCTAAGCAATCATCAAAGCAAATCATTTGTTGTGTAAAGAAATAGTATAGATCCTTCATTCTGTTATTGAGCGAAAGTCTCTCTCTCTCTCTCTCTCTCTCTCTCTCTCTCTCTCTCTCTCTCTCTCTCTCTGGAGCTTCATATATAAAGCGATCCTAACTGTTTTAGCAAAAATATGTTGGACATTCTTTAACTCCTGTACCTCAGTTTACACGACATTGTTGCATGCATAGTCAATACATTGATATTTTTTGCGTGCATTCATGTGTCACTTATTGTAACACCCAATAAGATGTGATTGTGATGATCCACATTTCTTGCTAAACAGGCTGTGCCACGCTTTTGGAGTTAATAAGCGTGAAACAGAAAAATGGTTAATTTGATTTAAATATATATTTCATTTAATATCACATGCGCGTCATCTTTGGTACTTTTCTAAAGTATCCATTCAATTCTTGTTATCAATATTTTTAGCTTGTCATTGATGCAGAACGGGTCTCTACCATGTTTCCTAACAGAAGAAGAATTGGAAACGCTCCTGTCCCAAAACTTAACACCAGTTGTATTATGAATTGTTACGTAGATGTAATTAAATTGCTTGTGTGTTAGTTTTAAAATTCTTTTTTATTTTATTTTTGTTTCATTACATTTTATTGTAATGATTATTTTCACGGGATTCGATATTCTCTTTCAGTAATTCTATTTATCTAAAACGTAAAAGATGTTACATTAGCATTATTTTTAGTTCACCCTGTTTCGTGGTAGTGTAAACACTACGCGAAAACGATTGGCTATTGCCAAGGTCAGTTCAGTCTACGTGTAGTCTGAATAAACAATGTTTTATTTTTAACTTTATTTCAGAGTGAGAATCTGGATAGGGCTGTTCTTGCTACGTGACAAATTTCATATTTTCTATTGCGTTGTTCAAGTGTTAAGAGACCACGTGACTTATCACCGGAGAGCGGGATGATATTTTAGTTGGATTTAATACCCTTTCTGAGAGCTTTTCAGTCAGTTGCATTTTTAAACCTTGAGGGCTAGAAAGGTTTCAATTGTTGAAACCAGGTTGTTTTTGAAGTTCATTTGTTTTTTTTGGAATTTAATAATTTATTCTCTAGAAAATCAAACGAGCGTACTTTTTTTTATATAAAAGTTCTGGGAGAAAGAAATTCAGTGGAAATTTATTCTGGACTTATTCGGAAACATAAACTGTGATTCAATTGAGGAATTGTTGCCATTTGTACAACGACCACATCTGACGTCATCGATTTCCATATTGGAACGTCGTCGTGATTCGAACCTGGATTCTATTAGAATTATTTAGTGATAGGACTTTTGTTTTTCAATCTTAGGATTAAATTTTGGATTATATTCACAGACCGTAAGGCCTATTTCCAATTTTTACATTGTTTTCTAGGGAAATAAATTATTTTATTAAAATATATAAAGCTTGTTGACTTCACTCTTTTCTTTTTTTATTATTGTACGAGCCTACACGTAACATAATTAAATCCAAAATAATACTAAACGTTCTATTCCAAGTCCAAATGAATAGGGTGTTCCAAATTAATTCCATGTCCTGAATGTGCTGATGTACCAACAGTATTTTTATGAGATGTGTGTTTCTCATAAACTCTTAGCAATGCTCTATTCCATGGTCAGAAGGAGAGAGAGAGAGAGAGAGAGAGAGAGAGAGAGAGAGAGAGAGAGAGAGAGAGAGAAGAAAGAGTTCAGACTCTCTCAGGAAGGTGTCACTCATAACGGTGTAGATACGGCTATATTCTTTGGGAGGCTGAACGAACTGTAACGGGAGCGACTGTAAGAAAAGACGGACGGAGACTTCTGATTCTTTTGACGGAACGAACTTTATTTAAATACTTAATATATATAGATATATAATACTACATTCTAGAAATACACCTTATAAAGCCTTTATATTTAAAATACACGAAACACATATCAAATTATACTTTTCCTTTGAGATTACCAACTTCATACATTTGTATAATTTCTGCATTTTAGAATATAATACAGATAAATAAATTTCGACTAAATTCATGATAGCCAAAGAGTATAAAATTCAATAGTTGCGATTAATGCAACAATCATTTTGAAGATATATATTTTACTAAATTTAAAAAAGAATACTAATTTGAAATAGGTTACTAAACATTATTGATTATTACTTAAAGAATATTTTATTTCCAAATTAAATCTTAACATGAAGTTGGTAGCGAATTCGTCTTTTCTAATAATAATTACAACAAATACAAATGAATATAAATTCTTTAAAACAATTGAACGTTCTATTACATTATAATATAAAATAAAAAGAACTCACAAAAATGTTGCAAAGGTGTGAATCTTTACCGTACAAAAAATCTTTAACATTAAAATGTCTCTATTCTTTAAAGAAATTTACAAACACAAATGATTCTTACCTGTAAGAAAAGACGGACGGAGTCTTCTGATTCTTTTGACGGAACGAACTGATTCACGCAAGCCCGCTTCTTTATTTATACCATTCATTGTGAACGTATGCCATGGCCAAATTTGGAATAGTGTTAGGCTTGTGTGCGTCCGTCTCGAATCAGAAGGAGACTCCCGTCTATTCTTGCTGATACTGTATGTTACTTACGTCACCAGACAGACGATTTGCCTCATCAGCTTTATTCAGTTCAGAGAAACGGCTGAATTGTACAGCTTACTCAGTCAGAAATAATGTTAAGAATCTGGCCACGAAGTACTAACACAATTTACGAGTGCAAATTTTGCAGTACGGGAGGTGTATTTGCACTTGCTTATAAGGGCGCACTCTTTATAAAAATAGTATATAGTTGTAATACGAAAATAAATAATATTACTCTCAATATATTTTAGTGCAAATTACTTCCATTATGATTTAATGAAGACTTACTTTTAATACAATTTAGAGAAAATTTCAATCTTAATAATTTTACTCAAAAATTCTGTCCTAATAGTATTAATGTGCGACAATGGCATAGTCCAGAACTCTTTTGAATGAATTCACGATAATCACAGAATAATATCACAGAATAATATTTAAGTACAAAGTCAGTGAGTTCTTTGTAATTTCAATGAGTAATCCAACTCTAAAATTATATCTAAACACCACATTAAACACATCTGCAGAATAACATTAAACAAGAACATAGAAAAATCGGAATGATTTCATTGTTCAACGCCTCTGCCTTGTATACACTTTATGGCTCCGTCGCAATATTTTCCTACTCTATCTACATCTGCCTCGCAATAACTCTCATTTGACATTTGACGTTTGACAATACCTCCCATTTAACATTTGACAATACCTCTCATCGCGACAGAACCCATCTGATTCATCATCAAACAGGAAATTACCCCCAACTTATAAACAGGTTCATTATTAAGTTTGATTTTAAAACTTTTCAACACATACTTATGTAGCTTCTTTGCAATCTTCAGTCATGCACCAAAAAGTAAAGGCACAATATATACATAACAATATAGGTATAATTTAATCGTGCGTCATAGCATATATATATATATATATATATATATATATATATATATATATATTTATAATACAAATAATACTTTCATACAGGTTAGAGAATATTTAATTTGTCCTCTACGGAGATTCGAACCTAGGTCCGCGCGTAAACGGCACCCAACGCCTTGCCTGCACACACCAGCCCATATTCCGCCACGACTAAGCACGCATCACATAAAATGATGCGACTGAATCGGTGTTATATGTACTCGTGCGTAGCAGACACACTCGCATGACGACCTAATAATTAATTCTCATCTATCTACACAGTCATTCCGGATTCCTATGAAAGAAATCAAGGTATATAGGATTAATTATATAGAATTATAAATATACACCAGACAGAATGGAAAGTGCTATCCCTGGATTCTATAGAAGAATGCTTGATAATAGTAGGCAGAATTAATATTTAATACCAACAATACGACGTAGGGTGCCATTTACCCCCGGACCTGGGTTTATCATCACTTGTCTAATCACTTGTTATGTTCACAGTAAAAAAAATCTCTTTAATAACGAACAAAGATTATGTTATTAGTTCATTTGTAATCTTACAAATAGGCAGTTAAGATGAATTTAATTACAAATGGAGGAAAGAAAGAAAATTGTCACTGATGCCAAGATACTACTTTAAGCAATTACAGAAAAAAGAAAAATCGCACCATATAATTAATGTAATGTAGTCGTGTACATGAATTATTGATTTCAGACTTTCAAAACCTCATCTTCAGAACATAAAGCATGCAAATATGGTTCAATGTCAGAAAGGTCACCTACTTGAATTCCACGCATTCTGGCATTGAAAGAATTCAATTGTTCTTCATTAAGCAGCTCTACTGATGGCACGTTGATATTGTCTTCATCACTAGGCTCAGGTATGGGTGCATCTGGATCCATTCCATACTCTCGTAGAGCGTCCTAAATGAAGAAAATACTATTTTGTCTGCATTGTATTCATTCATTTTGTTTTAAAAGTTTGGCTCTTAAGAACTGACTTTAACTAACAGAATGAGCTACGGTGGCTCAGTTCTAAGTGAATTTAGCTAACAGAATGAGCTACGGTGTCTCAGTTCTAAGTGAATTTAGCTAACAGAATGAGCTACGGTGGCTCAGTTCTAAGTTGCAAACATCGCCAACAAATATTAGGCTAGGAGAATAGCATATACTATCTTGAAGAACCGGCAATAAACAAATTAGTAATTTGGTCTCTGCATAGTAAACTCATGAAAGTTTTCCGTGCTAAAAAAGGTTTCTCGATATTGGACAAACAGTTTTCTAAAATTCTAAAATTTTTGTAGAATACTGGCTGTTAATTGATATAAAGCATAAATGTTACAAAAAGATGTCCTTTAAATGGTATTTATATTGACATGCATGGAATTTTGCTTCTTTATAATGTTATTGTAATTTTTCGCTGACTGTAAATTTGGTATGATTTATGAGCTTGAAAGAATATATTTCGTAAATACAGATACTTTCCACTTAAGGATGTAACACATTGTGAAGTTGTAATCATTTGTTATCACTTATTTGATTTGATTGTGGTAATCACATACACTGCTAAATAGAAGCGCGCGCACACACACACACACACACACACACACACACATTGATAAAAAATGGTGGGTATTTAACTTGCCGACTTAATAGTGCTCAGTTTCAAATCTCTTCAGTCTTTCTGGTTTCTTTCATTACCAATAGGCCACATTGCTTTGTACAAGGCAAGCTTCTCACCTGATCTAAATCTTCGAAGTATTCCTTAGCAATAACTTGATTCTCGTTAAATATACGCTGCAGTCCAAGTATAAATAACTGGCAGGGAGTCCTGTTGTTCTCAGTTCTCAGTTTATGATTGTTCCATGAATTCATAAACTAGGATAGTCTGTCATTTATCACGTTTATGTACACATAATGCAAGCAGAAGACATGTTTCTCCGAATATGGATCTAAAAAGCCTTTTACTTCCAATGATACGAAAAGCTCATAAAATAACAAAAGCAGAGCATTATACACATCACGCCAGAGCCTCTCTATCCTCGTATTGTGGACACTTTTTCCAGTTATAAAACTTCCCCTATTAAGGCCCCGACGAGGGTGTGAGAGCATGTATTGAGCCACTACATTGTTTTCCACACCCATGTCCGCTCTCACTCGTGATGGAAGGCCCCACTTGGAAAAGGCTTCAGTGAAATGGTTTAAAACTGTTGAAGCCCTATTATCACAGTTGCAAGCTAAGTAGACAATAAGTCTTGTGAAACCATCGATGCATCCGTGTATTACAAAACGCCATCTGCAGAATATATGTAAATAGCTTTACACGTCAGATTAGACAAGAAAATGTATTGCCTTTCATTATAGAGACGGATATAATAATGATAACACTGCGTATTATTATCTAATATAAAGTAGATCCATGACACCTTGCCAGCTGTCTCGCTCTCGAATGTCGTCCATCATACCTTACAATCCACATATATAAGTGTTTAATGTAAACTTCAGTTATTATGATATTTGAAAGTAACTAAGAAATTCATTATAATTGAAGAAAATCTCCAAGCGTTTCCTATCAAGTTTGCTAATCAGTTTAATGTCAACACATTTTTGATTCATTCTTATTAAACATTGTATTGCTCAGATATTTGTAAGATTCATAATTAATGGTGTCATATCTTAATTAAACGTGAACACTAAATGACCAAATACTTATCCATGTCGATATGAATATCAAACCCAGCTTCCTCAAATATATGAAATAATATTTATCTCCTGTCTTTATGTTTTTGACCAATGCAGGCAAAATGTTTCTCGGCCTCTGCTTTGTTTACACAGACGGAGTAATATCTAGCATCTCTTGGAATAACAGCTGTAAGACAACATGATTGATACTATACTTGTAATAATCGGGAAAATAAATTTATTCATATCTAATCAACATCAACATCCAAGATCAACATGAATCGGATATGGCAAATAATACATAAACAAATAACTAACTGACGCAGATGGATCTGATGTGATGATGCCCTTGCTGAATTTTCATGCTTTTAGCATCATACATCATAAACCATATACATCAGAAAAAGAGAACTGATTGAATTTTTCATGCTGTAACTCTTTTCCTTCCAACAAAATGTGTTCAGAATTGAAAGGTTTTATCTTGTGAGATGCAAAGATATGGAAAATTCTGAGTAAAATTATGTGTCTTTTAAATTTAGGATTTTGGGGCCTAGGCAATTAAATTAACAAAACTTTGGGGACTGAGAATTAGAGATTACTCACAACTTTATTGTTAGCACATGTCATGTAACTGAGTGGAACAATACCTTATCAATTTGTGATTGCCATCCATATGCCACAAGGCAAGAGGGGACGGAACGAAATAAACCCTTCGCTTTACACACCGCAACTGTCTCAATTGTTGTCCAACTGGATCTACAGTTCTAACTGCTCTCCTTATTCTCTCTCTTTGTACATGAATGCTTTGTGAAATGAGATGACCTTCGATTGTCTTTAAACCTAAAGAAACAAGTGTTTAAAAACATGACTACAAGCATTGAATACATAAAAAAACCATTATTTATTTATTTGCAAATATAATATTTACAGTCTGTACCATTCCAGGATAAAAAAAATTAAGGATCTAAATGAATTAAAATTTGATTGGTCTCTAAGGTGATTCGGTAGCTCATTCCACAGAATGACAGTTGCATAACTGAATATTTGTTTGCCATACAATGAGGATTTCATTCTTGAGGCATCTAAAATAATTCACTATCTAAAATTGTATTCATTAACAAATATTTATTATATTCTTAAAACATATAAAATTATCCAAACATTGGGGAGCGCACATTTATTCAGAATTTAAAAGTCTCTGAAGTCATGTCCCTAAGCTGCACACCTTCAGGGTTGTCAGATTTGCATTAAGAGTTAATGATAAATGCTTGTGTAAATAATCATACACACACCTATGAGCACGCTTTTGTTCTTGTATTCCTCAAGCTTAGTAGTGTTCATGTCGCTGCAGAAGTAGGAGACCACGGGACTGAGTTTGAAATTTGAAAGGATAATTGTATGCCTGTTTGTTGAATCCAATTAACTTTGGACCAATACGTTCCAATACGTTCCAAGACAGTCAAGTGCCTTAAAGCTTTCCCACAAAGATGCAAATCGAATTGCAGTTGGTAGTATATGTCAATCCCTGACAGTTAAATGATTTCGTCACAATTTATGAAAGCACTTCTTATGTTTCCACCTGTTTAACTACCATTCTTGTTGCAAATGAAAATGAGTTGTTTTTTTTTTCACATACGTCAGTTACTGTCTACAGTTTGAGCCCCATGCCGAAATATTTCTTTTAGTCGGCGACTGGGCTATGTTGGGCAAAGTCACTGTATGGAAAATGACCAGGAGTCATTACAAAGTCCGGGTCATTAACTGATCTTTAAAAACAATTGGGGAAAACCAAAGCCCCACCCCAATACAAATTTCAAAACTTATAAATGTATAACAATATATACATCAATGAGCATAAATTACAGCTGTTTCACTGTACATAGAGGAGTCATTTAGTTGAAGAAAAAGAACTCTTACCTGAACGAGGAAAGTTGTTGATTAATGAATATACCATCGATATTAGCTCATTATCTCTTATATCACTGAATCATACCCTATGAATCAAGCTGAAGTTTGCTAGTCTCCGCTCTACAGTTCTCCTGCTTACCCCAAGCAAAGTTGCCATGTCTCTTGATGTGAAGTAATTTTCTGGAGAAAATTAATAAAGACTTGGTTACAAATAATTTTCCGAAAGCACGAGAAAGATTTTCCATATAAAGGTTTATGTTATGTGGACATACTAGAGAGAATGCATATCGGCTAGTAATGTCTAAAGCACCACATATAATGTGAAATAATGAACCATGCAACAAACCAAAGAAAACACAATTTCTTTCATAATGTACGGTGGTAAAAGTATAGATTGTAGAATATCATTTGAAGTCTTTGACAGTACTATATATTAAATTTCAATAAATAGTTCTTTAAGAACTATAATATTCGCACATCCTCCCATTTATTTGGAACACCCTATTCCCCAACAACAACATACACACACACCAATTTTAAAACAAAATGGCATCAACGATAGGAAAAATTCACAAAACTTGGTCATTTCATTGATTGATTCATAATTTCTAACCTGATTGTCACCAGGGAGTCCCAAACACTGTCATTTTGTTGGCGTTTTGAATCAAATTGGAGTTTCTTAAGTAACATGGTCCCCATATTTGCATGGGCAAGTCTATGTTTTTAAGCAACAGGGGTAATGTATAGTTCACCGTCTTATATAATCTTCAGTAATTCCGGAAATTTTGGTGTTACATGTCTCTTACACGTGTATACAAGAGTTTGTTCTTTTTTATATCGCATGTATGTAAATATGATATAGCCAGTAGTCCTAGCGCATCGAGACACAATAAGAATTGGTAGTCCCAGTTTGGAAAGGTGAAATATTACACAAATAAGTTCAAGATGACAAACATTTCATTAAAAATCCGCAAAATTAAACTCTAGACCCTCCCAAATCTCATAAATATTGCAAATTCAATCAATAACTATTCGAGGAGAAGAGAGACAGAATTTACTGAAAATCAGTTCTATCTAAAATAGCACACAGTGACTCAGTAGTTGAATTAGCTCTTTTTTATTAACCATAGTAAAGAATAACTTGGTATAAATCTTAAATCATTCATTTGTTCGAAAGGACTGAGGAAATGTTAAAATATTCTGACAATACAAGTTTCCCTTGTATATGGATATAATATTTGTTTCTTGATAATGTCTAAAGACAATTCATTAAGTAGTTTTTATTTTCTAGATATTTTCATCCCGTTTCAAATAAAAGAAAATACGATAAGATTTAACGCATCTTTACTATGATCCCGAAGGTGTAGTTTCTTATAGAAATAATAAACAAATGTGGTGACAGATTAAAATGAACAATAAATAAATAAATAAAATAAATAAATAAATAATAAGTAAATAAATAAATACGCTAAACTGAAACATTAGTTAACTGAACAATCTACCTATACATTACACGCGCAAACAAGAAGTAACATAAAGGACTATTTTAGTCACATGGATGACCACTGGCAGCGAGACACTGGTGGCATGTAAGCATATGACAATGTAACAATGGACACAAAGAAATATGAACTGAGGTGGGTGTTTCTGTAAATATCCCTAGACTGAAAAAAAAAAAAAAAATAACATGGAATGCACAATGTTTTCAGAGAAATCTTGAAAAGGCAAAAGTCGGAAAAGATACACTCTGATGATTGACAAAACTTTTACAACTAAAACTTCAAACTTTAAGGGTCTCCTAGAAATGGAAACACCGTATGCAACTTTCATTAATCAGACATAAAAAATCATTTATTGTGCACAAAAATGGATTAACAGAACTCTGAAAGCTAGAATGTGAAAGTATTTCAGTGAAACTTGAAAATGGGTTGACGTTTTGTGCAAACTAATTGATGAACACGTGAATTTATTTCAAGTTGAAATCAAAGCATTAGAACATATGTGATTTGTTTTAGGTGAAAAGGTACAAAACAAAGCATCTATTACAATCTCTATGAACAGTACCACGCACTGTTAAAAAGCTAAGAGCTATTAATTTTAGAAATGCAAGGTTACTGACAAATCATAATAATAACATTTTACTAATACGGAACAGACTGAAAAGAGAAATTGAACAAAGTTGTTGATGATGACAGGTTTGTTTTGTTACGGAGTAATGTGGTGGATAAAATTGGTAGTATCATTGAATATAATAATAATTTACATAGATCCAGTTACGCCGTTTAAACGTGGCTTATACTCTACTATCAATTCCGTTGTAATAAAGAAGGATATTCCAGATGCTCATAAAGAATACTTGACCATACGACAGGTAGTTGATGAGGACATAAAAAGAAAACATAGCAGGAATATTATGGAGAAAAGAAGGATAATGAAGATAATGTTTCTGTTATATATACCAGTTCTCGCTGATTCTCGGACGTTCAAGGCCACATGACAATCGCAAACTGATAAGAAATTTCAAACACTGAAATGCAAAAAACACACTCACGACCCCAAAGATTCAGAGCCCTTAGACTCAGCACCAGCGCAGACAAAGTCTAAGTATAAAGAAATAATCATTAATTTTGTTGATATTTGTTGCTGGAGTTGTTATAGTATAAAATTTTTCAACAGTTTACTACGCCCGATTCTGGCATATGCTTCCTTTACACCTTTGAACAAAAAAGGTAATTAACAAACTCACTTGACCCCAAAAATATCACGTTCAGCCAGGAAAGAAATATGTCCGATCAATTTCAAAAGCCAACTTATGCTATATACAATTCCAAATTGCTATGTTTCTTTTTTCAACACAAACAAATAATTTAAAAGATTCAGTTAAACTCCTTTTAATGTTGTCAGCAAAGGAATAATCTGTACGTGCTGATGGACCGAAGTCAATACTTGTTCCTCCTCCACGAAATGTTTTACAAAATTGTCCATAGATAAAGCATTTCATTGTTTATTCGTTGCTATAGTTGTAGCTATTTCAGCCTTTGTTACACATTTTTCTTCAAATAGTTGTTCCAGCTTTTCGCCTAATACTTTGTCCCATTTTTTAAATTCACTTTATTAATGTTTTCTCTCAAATTAACTTCCAGCCAGGTTAAGATGTACAAAAAAATCCGGCTCTCTTTCATTTTCACTACTAACATACTTCGTGCAATACAACTTTTTTGTTTGGCTGTTTCTTTGCTGATACCCTTTCTAGCCTATGTCTGTCTGTTTTCGGAATGTATAACCATCTTTTTTCATAGATATTATCTTTTTTTTTTATTTTAATACGTACACAGCATGTCTGAAGCCCCTTAATTATCATTCATCTTCAGTAGTTGATATTTTTTTTTCACTGCAGCTGGAGGTTTTCCACTTTGAATTCATCCATGGTAATAATCAGTCATAGTCTCCGCTTTTCTTACCTGTTCATCCAATGGGTCGTTTGTGTCTATTATTTACATATCCATTTCCTCAAGGACTTATTTTGACTGTGTACAACAGTAGGTTCAAGCAGATAATCTCTTTAAGTGATGCCATGCAATTCAGGTTCTGTATCACCCACAGTGGCTCCTTGATGCATAACGTGAACAGGATGTACCTATGTACCGCATTGTTTGCTGATTTCATTTTTACTCTAGTTCAAATAACAAATTCCTACTAGTTTTATTTGGTATAGTCTTGGATACTACCTTAGATTCAATGTTATTTTTGTTCAAAATATTATCTAACATTTCATTAAGCTTTAATAATAGAGTTTTTGGTTTTGATTCCAATATTGCTTCCTTCCAAGCTGTACCATAATGCATGCATACATGCCTTACTTCATGTCATCTTTGTATAGATAAAAAAATTGGGTCTCAAATACTATTACCTTTGTTTGGCACAACAACTTCAAAATGTTCAAGATCTTTGTCTGCAGCAGGATTTACAGTATTAGTTGAATTTCAACCAGATCATTATCTTCAAATACAAGATTTGCAAATTCTTTTATTTCAAAGTCACCACCTTTAGCTATCTGTTAAGCTATTTCTATAGCTGTGACATGGTTCACTCACAACTTGATGAAGCAGTGAGATTTACAGAAGACAAAAAGGACAATTATATAGTGTCGCTAAACAGGAACTGAATGTTGCTATTGCAAACGAAACACACAAAGAGGTTATTGATAAAAGAGCAGAAAACAATGGACATGACATAAATCAAGATGTCGAAATCTTTGTAAATGTTAGAGCTAAAATTTTCTAATCATTGTCAAATGTCATAATTTGCACTGTGACATCAATAATTAGCAAAATTGTTCCTAAACATTTGAACAGTTTACAAACTGAGCTGAACAAAGACTACATGAAAATGAAATGTAATTAGATATTTTACTGGAGGTTTGACTTGATGCAAATTGTGTTAGTTTCTTGACTTTAAAGCAAGCATATGAAACGAATAGCTGAAAATGATACTGAAAAAATACATGATTAATCAATGTATACTGGCTGCTTTGTTGTTGATGCATTTGTTCCATTATCCACACATGTTACAATGGTCATAATTACATGAGTCCCATTCCATTATATGATCTAGTTTCACATGGGAAAGAGACTAGGCCATACTAATCAATATTTCCTTAATGGTGAAGTTAGATGTCTTCTATGATTTGACATTTTCCTTGTTATCTTCCTTTTTATGTCGTTTTCACATCTGCATGTTCAAGATCAAAAAATTGAAATCATAAAC
The DNA here is from genome assembly GCA_016617855.1 of Megalonaias nervosa. Classification (NCBI taxonomy): domain Eukaryota; kingdom Metazoa; phylum Mollusca; class Bivalvia; order Unionida; family Unionidae; genus Megalonaias; species Megalonaias nervosa. Next base: position 61,349 of record JAECUM010010848.1, on the reverse strand, counting down.
ATGGTCATCCTCATTGACAACTCAGGTTTTAGTGATGCTTTGCTGTCTATAATAAAAATCAATTGATGGAACATCGAATGTCTTTAATGAGTGTCTGATGTAGTATTTTCTATTAACGCTGCTAGAATTCTCATTCTAGGAAGTGTGGTTTTCATCACTGTGGTATCTTTGTTAGAAAGTCTTGTTATTCTACTCCCTGTTTTGTACTCTCAATATTTATGACACTCTTTTGTTGACTATTTTTTGTTGCAAGCTGTAGGAAAATATTTGCAATCGCTGTGTTTGCTGAGCTAAGTCTTTCTCTTCATATTTTAAATGTTAGTTGGAATATATCCTTTCATTTGCCATAATAGATTTTAAATTAATTTTCACTACTCAAATTAGCATTGTAAGTTATTTGCAATTAGCTATTTTCAGATTCAGATTTATTTGTATCTATGTTAACAGTTTTGTCACAATTAAGTGCAACATAGTGAAGACAGAAAGCAAGAAGAACCTAAGGTTAGCAAAGAACCAGAAAAAGTAACTTCACAGAAATGAAAAAGATCAGAGTAAAGTTGAACATGTAAAACAACTTGGGAAACATTCACAGGAATTTTCTAAATGAACTAAAAACAATACATTTTACTGATTAAATGTCTGATGGTTATTAAATCTTCAGTGTATAAGGGAGAATAACTGCCAGTGGTAAAATGAAGAAGGTATTCATGTCAAATATTTTACACACCACTAAAAACCCCAAATAAATGTGAGTGAAAATGGAACAATTAATTTAATTAACTACAATTCAAAGTTATTAGGATTCAATAGCAAGAACACTATATTGGTGTCTACACAATCTGATACAATCTGAAGGTTTTTTACACTTCCATAGATATATTTTCCTTGACTAAATCAGTAACACCAATAGTTTCTCTAACGACTACTTTTGTGTTTACTCAAGCCATTGCCAGTTGAAAATGTTTTTCCTGGAAACCTTGTTTTATACATTATTAATGGCCATAACAATCTATTTCACAGGAGAACAATTAACAGTTTAAGTCTCAGCATCCAAGATGACGATGTAAATTTATTGATTTTCATGGTTTCCATGTAACATATGCAATCCATCAAATGCAGATAATAACCATCATGCATAGAATGATGAAGGAGGATCTGCTGGAGGTCCTAATGATTCTTCTTTGGAGATGTTATGCAGCTTTAAGTTTTCTTTTAACATTAAGTCCAACACATAAAGCAAATACTGCACTAAGTTAAACAATTAACAGTGACTTCAACTTCAACAGTAATCTCATTACCACTCCAGCAGATGTACCACAGCATTTTGGTGTTGCTAATATAAATTTTGTTCACAAATGAGTTGATACTGACCTATGTAAATGTCTGGAGATAGCAATTCGGAAGATTCAGAATGTGGAATGTACAAGTTGACAATAAATTAAAAGGTATTGAACAAAAGTTTGAATTAAGGTGCTATCAAAACCTCTCAGTTACAAAAGATTAATTAAAACTAAGAAATAGGGATAATAGATGTACACAAATTGTTCAAACCTTATCCACAACCCAAGCAAAGAGTAAGAGGGCAGTTGATTTTCCTAACATTAAGACAATATACACAACAAATCAAGCAGAGATAAACATTCTATTCAACTCCCAATTAGTGTTTGCCAGTCATTTCCTTGTGTATTCCATTAACTATAGTAATTTTTAAATCCTGCTTGTAATTTTCTTCTAGTAGGTCTTTATTTAAATAGGGCTTATCCTCTTCTGTTTTCTGAGAAACCTAATTCATTGTCAAGTTGATTTTGATCCATTTAACTTTATAGAGTTACATGGCAAAAGGTAGCTCTGCTTAAGGGTTCGGAAATCCTGCTTATAACAAAAAAAAATTTGATAAAGATTATGTTGCACATCAGTTTAACAATAATTATACTGCTGATGAAAATTTATCACAGGAGGGATCTGAAACCCTTGAACAAATAAATACATGAATAGTTGATGAATGTTTGGCAAAGAATGGGTCAGATATCATTCAGATATCTGAAATTACTAGATCAAAGAAAATCTCATCACTTGGGTATCCATGTGAGGAAATATAAATGCAGGACATTAACACAAATAAAGAATTTAACCAGCAAGTTAAAGAAGCAGAGAACTCAATATATACATGCCATGAAAGAGTTGTAAATGATCCATCAGTGCTGTTAATCCAGTAAATTCAAAAATGATATCAAGGATTTTAGTATTACTTGAGAGAGGGAGATACGATATATAAAGTAAGACATAGCTGAAGAAAAGATTCAACTATAAAAGCTTAATTTCAAGAACTTTAGCAAAAACTCAGATAAGAAGAGCACAAACAGTTGGTCATTTAATAGATATGAAGATACTTTTAGACAAAATATAAATGAAATAAATCTCAAAATTAAAGAAAAGTTACCATTAGATGAAAAGTTAAAATGGCTGTTAAAAGAAAAGCATCTCAGAATTGCTACTGTTTTACATCTGTTGGTACAGTGGTCCCCCTCTTGAAATGCCTCCCCCCCCCGACCAGTGGTCACCTGCTTCTTACAGCCAGAATCCCTTAGCACTGACGAGTTTGTGTTCAAAAGTACCCCTCAAGAACAGCCACCACTCTAACGTGGCCAGTGGCCAGCATATTAGTACAATAATGTAAAGTGTTTCCCTCACAAACGGCCACATTTTATTTCAAATGCGTCCAGAAGTTCATTCATATGGTAATATCAGGTTTGTGTTACTGAAAGAAGTGTTGGCTAAAGTACATGTAACACTAAGATTAATACTATATCATTATCTATAGATGCCGACGTTTACAGGAAATTGGCTCAACAATATTGTGATAGAGTTTTGGGCTTCACACAGCTGTCAAGTTCTTCTCTTTCATGATTACAACTGGATGTAATTGTCAAGACCATAACATGGTCAGCATAGGCTAAATATAGATTTTGTGGATTAACACTCTGAGAAATTAGCATTGAACAAATCAAGGTACCAGACAAAAACTGAAAAATCACATTACAGTTCATGTATCACGCAAACGGAGGCATATTACTTCAGAAGAAAATCAAAGTTATTCAACTTAACGACATCAGGGGGTAGGGAAGGGGGGGACTTGCCGAACAATTTTATGTACAAAAGACTCAAATAAAACAATTTTATGTTGAAAAGACTTGAATAAACAATGTCATAACCAATAAAAAGAATATTCAACAGCACTGGGAAAATGGAGAAATTGGAAAGAAAATTATGTATGTACCAAAATTTATGACATTTTTGAGTGGTTTTGCAATGTGCATGACAACAATACTCACTCACATATCACGCTTACGTCAAGAATAAGACTTATTAATGTATGTTCAGTTGAAATAAGTCTATTCTTAAAACAAGAACATTTTAATAATTAATGTTACTTTTAAATGTAGATATTAAATGCTTTGAAGTATGTAGCTTTCTTGCTATGTACATACATATACTTCTCACAAAAAATGTAGACCCCTCTGGAAAAGCCACCCATCTTATAAGGCCACTTTCCCAGTACAGAATGGGTGGCTGTATAAGAGGGGGACTACTGCATCATAACAGCAACTCTTGGTCTGACCGTAGCAAATTTTGTACGAAAGGAGGTAGCAGCAGTAACAATACAAGCAGTACTAGTGATTTACACATTTTAAAATGGTATGAAAAATAATAACAAATTGTTAATACAGTAAAAAAAAACAGAAGCAGAAGGACTGTCTGCTATCATGGGTGTGCAATAAGCTGGCATAATGATTAATTAATTGATGAAAATGCATTTTATAAACAGCTTGTTCTCTTTAGTTAAAAGGTTCATTTTTATTAAAAGGAATCTAGGCTTAGAGATTACCTAGTTAATTTGGATAGTAAATTATACATTCTCCTTCAAGCATAGACATAATAATAAATTGTTTGTTTCTTTTGTATTATCAGGTACATTAGTTAAAGGTACTTTTGATCTCTTTAAGAGTCCAGACATCCTAAATTGTAGGTTTGTCTAAATTATTTGTTGTGTGTGATGTGTTTTTGGATTTGTAACATAGCTTTAACAATTTTTCAGTAATATTGCTCCGATGTCTGCAGTGTGATAGTTTATATTGATGCCTATCACTGGGGCATCATGCCACAGACATATAGCATCATGTCCCACCAAGTCACATTATCTTGACACCAGGCCAACCAGTCCTAATGCTAACTTCTTAATGCTGAGTGACAAGCAAGGCAGCTGTTGGTACCATTTTTATAAGTCTTTTGTATGACTTTAAAATGGCCTGGTTTGAATGCGCAACCTCCTGCATCTGATGCAGATGCTGTAACCACTAGGACACCGTAGTGGTCTCTATATAATTTGTATTAATGTATTCTCTTAGGTGTCTGTTATTTGACGATTTCTTGAATACATATTTACAATATCACTATAATTATAGGTTAGTCTAAATGTTAGCTAATTATTCCCACAAAGTTGGAAATCAGATAACAGATTATACAATTGCTTCCATGCATGTAACATTAAATAAGGCAAGTTCAAAGTTCAATTTTTACATTTTTATTTTCATTTGTGAAAGTAGAGTAGTGATTCTTTTCCAGAGGTCTTAGAGAATTAAACAATTTCATTTCTTTCATAGTTCAATTTTTATATTTTTATTTTCATTTCTGAAAGCAAGGTAGCAATTCTTTTGCAGAGGTCTTAAAGAATTAAAAAATATCTAAAGTATTTAACATTGATATATATGGAAGGTGACAATTAAATTTTGGATCTCTTTGAAGAATGGTCATGAATAACATTTAGATATGCTTTGAAGAAAGTGAAGTGATTTTAGAATGGTGAACAAAAAATTAAATGCATGCATTGTCTTTTCAAATAGGTAAACAGTAAAAGTTATGTCCGTGTTATGTAGTATATGTTGCTGTAAGCTATTTAAGTGGATGGTACCTAAGCCATACAGATGCAGGATTCTTTGTGAAAGAGATATTTTAGAACAGGTGATTCACTGTACTTAAAGTCCACTAAGTTAACAAATTTAACAAATTGGGGGGTTGGGGGAGTCCTTGACCTGGGTTGACAACTCAGGTGATGAAAATGCATATAAAGCCATAATGAAAATATTTCGAAGATTTTTCTTCATATCTGAGAAAACTGCTCTGATAGGTTCTTTATACTGAAAAGTGTGCCCTTGAGCAGATTTGCTTGGATTTCTGGAATCTTTCCTTAATAATTCATTGGATATGATCCTGATATACACCCACCAAGTCTGCTTTATCTGCTTTTTGTGCAGTTAATTTGCAAGGAATGCAGTATGTTTTACTTAAATAAAGACAGACTGGAACAACTAATGCAATATATTTTATTATAAAGTACTATTACAAAATAAATTTGACAGCATGTCAGTACACCATGGAGATTTCATGTTAGCAAACTGATAAATGTTATGATATAAACTAATATAAACTATCAACATATTGTGCAACTGTATGAAAGAATGTTAATTTTGATAAATACTATTTCAGGTACTTATGATAAACACTCATTGAAGCAATTATGAATTTGTACTCATTTCTTCCACTTTGTTTCCCTTGATTTATCCACAGATTTTACAGATATCCAGTGAAACTGCATGATTAATAGCAAGCAATGCTTGAGCAGATGTAACTAGTTCTTTAATGTAAACCAAAATATGTTAATGCTACACCCTTGCAGTTTGAAAACAGTGACACTGGAATTGCCCATAGTCTCTGCTATTGCATTTTGTTTGCATATGAATAGAAAGACAAGTGTTTGTAATGTTCATCACAGAATTATTTTCTTGGTCACTGGACTTATTCACCATTAAAGTTCTCTGCCACTATGCTGGAAACCTATGCTTCTCTGCAGCATTAATGGCCAGTGTAGTTACTACATGATATTGTAAGGGTTGGACACTTTAGTAAAATGGCTTCCATATCTGCAAGTCTACTGTTGCAGACAAGAAATGTGATGTAGTTTGCAATCTTCATATACTACAAACAATTCCATAAATGTCTGTAACTTCTGGAGTTACATCTGTTTGAATACATGTATGTAAGAGTTGCACCATTAAATTTTATATCAATATATTTTTAGAAATATTAAAACTTAACATTGCAAATATTGGATGTGGAAGACAATTTTCACTGACAATGAACTGTTCCAGGAATTGGAAGAGGACAGTGAGTCTGACAACTTCCATCTGGTTTTAAACACAAACAAGATAACAATGCTAGAAGCCACCTGGTGACATTTGGGATTGAAATTGTAAATTAATGAATGAAATGACAAAGTTTTTAGGTGGGAGGTGGTAACAAAATACTACAGTGCATATTTTCTGTTTGTAAGTGGTTTTTTACCCTGACAAATACCTTGATTAGCGTGAAACAATGGGAATTTATTTTTGTAATTTTGCAGGTACCAATATTTGTCTTATGTATATAAAATATAAAAATATAACAATAAAAAATAAAACAACTTTGTGGTAGGATTGACAGATTTATTCCAAAGATGGATGAACCTTTCAAAAATTATTTGTAAACATGTTTCTCTAAGATCTTGATAATATGTACAAAAATATGATATTCATCCTTGTGTGGTACTTTGATATTTCTTGGAAGCAATAAGATTCTCCTATCTACCAGTCTGTATATGAAATTAATGGCAAGAACATTTACATATGGAAAATATAAATATAAAAAGATATTTAATATTCAAAATTTTGACAGAGTGTTCTCTTTTCCAAATCTTTTCACATTGTTCCCATGAATTTATTCTTTATGAAGCCCTCAAGGTCTTTGACTGCTGCTTGGAAATTTGACTCAGAATCTATAGTTATACTAAACACAATGCTGCTTTGTTTTCTCCTTCCCTTGAATAATTTCCCAAATGCTGGAGGTTTACTCTCTGGAAAGAAAGAGATAAATTTATGTACATTCAAGACTCTTGACATATTACAGCAAGATAAAGTGCTGATAGTGATTTTCAATCATAAGACAAGAGAGACTATCAACAACAACAACAAAGCAACCAAACTGGACACATTAGATACTGTATAGGAATTTTTTTTGTCTTTTCTGACTGGATTTTATCAATATATCAAGTTGCTTTATATTTAATGTTTATCATATTTTTATTCTTTTCCTGAAGTTTTGCAATTGCTTTATTTCAAGTATAAAATTCCATGAACACCTGAAAGGTATAGTAAGCTTCACGTACATAACAACATCCTTAGATTTAATTCTCTAAGACAACTCCGGAAAAATGACAAGACTCAGAAAACTGAAACGTGAGTCTCGAGTGGCCTTGCAAATCACTCATGTGGCTATCATCTGCATAATAACCAAATGCATTATTGGCTGACCAAAATATTTGCATCAGCAGGATGCTTTTGGTGGAAATTTCTTCTAATGCTGATGACTGCATATGTTAAAAACAGCTGTTTCAAGGTTTATCTAACTTTTTTTTGCATTTCCATCTATCTGATATTAGATCACATCATTTTTCAAATATTTAAAGGCTTTTATTGCCAATATGAATTCTGTCAAAGTTCATCAAAATTCTATTAAATGGAGTGCTTAAGATAAAGTTTTTTTCAACGTATTTTGGGTTTGGGGGATAATTGCAGCCATATTGGATGGCAGATAGGTATCATTTATATACATTTGAAATGCACATTGCCAAATATGGTAAAATTCACTTGGTATATTTCTGATATGTTGTTAAAAGGGTTTTATATTTCCTGTAACTGCAACCATACTGATTATCTATTGGCATCACTTGTATAAATTTTAAACAACTGAAAGGTTTTAATTCCTGAGCAGTTCAAACACATTTGGCCAAATTCTGCTATGCAAATAATTAAAAGTTTTTTTTATTTTGTTTATTTGTACCAATGGCAGCCATAATGTATGGCAGATCTGCATCTTAAATATATATTTCATGTTTGGTCTAATTATGCCACGAAGCTTTTCACAAGTCCTTTAAGAAGCCAAATGTCAACTCGTGTTCAGTAATGTTTGGAGATAAAAATAAAAAGTATCGGCTTGTCTGTTTTGAATAATGGTGGCCATATTTGATGGCAGATCAGCGTTATCTGTGTAAAGTTGAAATCCTTTATGTGGTCCAATTCTGTTTAGTATCGTTTAAAAAAAGTAATTTATAGATTTTTTTTTCATTTTTAATAATAATTTACATACTTGAGATTGGATCTCTGTCGTTTGTACAAAACTTAAAGGTCTTTATTGCAGGATGTTTTCTTTCAAACCTATCAATTTCTGTTGACCATTGTTTTGATAAGATGTCCTTTAATGTTTTTTCTTCCTGATTTCAGTAATGGAACAAATTACAGATAGAACATGCCAGGATGTTCACTGCTAACTGCCAATATTGGTACAAGTTCATCCATTGTCATTGGAGAAGAAGTTTAAAAAAGAAATGTTGCTTAACAAACACAAAGAGACAATGAGCATGGGATGCCAGGCCATACACTAAGCTCACTTTGCAATATGGGCAGAAGGAGATAATTTAAGAGATAATATTGAGATAAGAGTTTACTGAACTCTTTTCATTGACCTGCTAATGCCTAAAAGATTGCATAATATTTGTCCAATGACTTTGGGCACATCATTGCTAAATAATATCAAAACAGAATAAGTTGACCTAAATAACTATTTACAACTAAAATATACAGCTCTTTGAACTTAATTAGGGACTGTATCTAACTGTTTATATTTACACTCTAAATGCAAACCATACTGGTAAGAATAAATGGATCACAAAAATTAATTGTACATAATACAGAGTGTGTACTGTAAGAGTCTGACAAGACACTGAGGTAATTGGAGTAGAGTGTAATAGACACTGAGGTAATTGGAGTAGAGTGTAATATACTCTGGCAGATACTTAGCTGAGACAACCAATTACACACATCCTGTATTTTCAACATAAATGAAGTACCCACATCACCGAAACAATTACACACATTCTGTATTTTATATAAGAATGAATTACCCACATCATGGAAACCAAGTACACACATCCTGTATTTTACATAAGAATGAATTACCTACATCATGGAAACCAATTACACACATCCTGTATTTCCAACATAAATGAATTACCCACATCATGGAAATCCATTACACACATCCTGTATTTGACATATGAATGAATTACCCACATCATGGAAACCAATTACACACATCCTGAATTTTCAACTTAAATGAATTACTCACATCATGGAAACCAAATACACACATCCTGTATTTCACTTATGAATGAATTACCCTTATTATGGAAACCAATTACACACATCCTGTATTTTTGATATGAATGAATGAATTATATCAAGGAAAATGTAAAACGTAACTACATACAACTGCTGTCAGGCACCACAGTGATTAATATGCTGATGTCATGATCAAAGGTACTTAGTTCAATTCCTACTAATGGACCTAAATAAGACTATTCCACCAGGAAATGTATTTTTAAGACAGAAAATTGGTGTGATTTTTATTTAATATCTTTGTGATAATGACTATGTGAGTGTCTGCACATGTGTGTATGTCTGTGAGGATGACATTCAACAATGCTAGATTTACCAACTATTTTTAGTTTGTTGGTGTTAAATGTTTCAAAGAAAACAGATCTGATATTTTATTCAGATTTGAAGGCTCAGTCATTTTCTAAAGACTCAAATGAAAAGATGGCTTATTCTCAAATGGATGATGTTGCTGCTTTGAGTCATACACACTGCCACCCACCCCTCCACAACCCCAGTACTTAAAAACAGTTTTATTAGTCTTTAAAACCCCCAGTACTGTCTAGGAACATGGCAGGTGTAGGTATAGGTGTGTCCTTGGGCAACACAATTTATTCTGTGCCTTGGCATGGATTAATCATCAAAGTGTTGATGTGCCATGAAAAGCAGAATAGCCAAACCAAACAATTCTATACCGTAATTTTCACTATCATCATGTAAAAGTGTGCTTCACCCATCAATCAATTTAGTGCAAATATAACACAGAATAGCCAAACCAAACAATTCTATACCGTAATTTTCACTATCATCATGTAAAAGTGTGCTTCACCCATCAATCAATTTAGTGCAAATATAACACAAGTAATACACTGCTCCCTCTTTATAATACTATCCATTGGATCCAGAAAAGTGACTGGAACCTTATACTGAGGTAATTTCTAAAAAGGCTGTGCCAAAATAGTGTGCAAAAACACAAAAAGGCCCATTATTATCCAAGAACAATAAAATAGTGCAGCAAAATGTGGATTAAATTTAAACATGAGGAACAGTAAGCAATCTGCTCATCTAAATATATCTCCACCTCTCCTGCAACATACCTGTACCCTATGACAAAGGAATCAATAGTAAATAAGGGCATAACTCTTGTGAGGACTGATAGAGTACAATGACTTGCCAGCATGTATGTCATCTAATGATGACCATAAAAGGTACTAAGTATCACAACATGCACCAACAGCTAATGATGACTATAAAGTGATAAGTTTTGTAGCATTCACTTAAAGCTAATAATGACTATAAATGGTAGTATGTTTCACAGCATCCACTAACATCTAATGATGACCATAAAAGGTACTAATTTTCAGAGCATCCACTAACATCTAATGATGACCATAAAAGGTACTAAGTTTCACAGCATCAACTAACAGATAATGATGACCATAAAAGGTACTAAGTTTCACAGCATCAACTAACAGATAATGATGACCATAAAAAGTAGTAAGTTTAACAGCATCCGCTAAAAACTAATGACCACAATAAAAGGTATCAAGTTTCACAGTACAGTAGTCCCCCTCTTGAACGGCCCCCCTGACCAGCGGCCATCCACTCCTTACGGCCAGAATCCGATGGCACCGACGAATTTGTGTTTAAAAGTACCCCTTACGAAAGGCCACCCCGCTAACGCGACCAGCGGCCAGCATATTAGTGCAAAAATATAAAATTTACCCCTCACAAGTGGCCACATTTTATTTTGTAATATGTATCCAGAACCAATTTTATTCATAACGTGTGTTAAGCAATCCGATTTCTGTTTCCTGATGTCAGGTTTTCGTTCCTGAAAGAAGTGTTGACTAAAGTACATGTACCACTAAGGTTAATATTGTATCATTTATGCCTCATGAGAAGCCACATTTATTCCACATAAAGCCGAGAAACACTCAAATTTTAATCCATACAAAAAGGTAAGTACACATAATCCGATTAGCCTTACTGCTGTGTTATCATGAGATGTCCGGTTTAGTCACTCTGATAATTGTTAAGATTACAATTATTGAACAGTAGTAACAGCTGAGAAGTGGTGGCATTGATGTACAATACACACGTCAGCAGGAAAATGGTTTGATAGCCTTTATGGCTTCCCTTAGTAAGATGTTGAGCTTGTTCATTTTCATAATTAGTGGCTATTACTACTGACAATAATTGTCAAGATTACAAATCCTAACGGCCGCAAGGTGCTATTGTTCAGATCAAATCTGCATACATATCGAAGCCGTTTTGGCTTCTCTCCCTTAGTGTAAAGAAATGTAAACACAAATAGGGTACCAGACTGTGACTAATGAATCATGTGACAAGATCGCTGCCTTTAAAAAACACATGGCATTTTGTTTAAATGCAGAAAAGTTGTTTTATCAGTCTTGTATTTGGCAACACTGATGATTACAACAGGACGTAATTGTCAAGATCATAACAGGGTCAGCATAGTCTAAAAATAGATTTTTGCAGACACACACACAGAGAAATTAGCCTTGAACAAAACAGGGTACCAGACAAAGACCGAAAAATCATGTGACAACACATTCTTTTACGAAGAAGGCATTTCGTCTGCTCTGCAAACGTTTCGTCTGCATAATTAAATTGCATACAGCTAGCAACATCCGAATAAATCATTACAAAACATTAACATGTCATCATGTAAATGGAGACGATTATTTTAGAAAAAAGTTGGTTATTCTACTTGACATCGGGTGAAGTGGGGAGGGGGAACTTGCCGAACGATTTTAGGTAGAAAAGACTCGAATAAAACAATTTTATGTTGAAAAGACTCAAATAAACAACATCGTAACCGATAAGGAGGTTATTCAGCAGCAGTGGGAAAATGGAACAAATGGAAAGAGAATTATGTATATACCAAGATTTAAATGATGTTTTTGAATGGTTTTGCAGTGTGCATGACAACAACACCCGCTCGCATATCATGCTTACGCAAGAATAAGAACTATTAATGCATATTCAGTTGAAATAAGTCTATTATTATAACAAAAAGAACCCTTTAATAATTAATGTTACTTTTAAACGAAGATATTAAATGCTTTGAAGAATGTAGCTTTCTTACTGTGTACATTACATATGCGTCTCTCAAAATTTTATTCCCCCTCTGGAAAGGCCACCCATCTCATAAGGCCACTTTCCCGGTGCAGAAGGGGTGGCTGTATAAGAGGGGGACTACTGTATCCACTAAAAGCTAATGATGACCAAAGTTTGTTCTGAATTTCAAAGCATCCACTAAAAACCAATGATGACCATAATTTGTACTAAGTTTCGAAGCAATCAATAAAAACTAAGAATAGCTGCATTCACTATTTTCTGTCATACATTCCATCTAGTTGTAAATCAAGATAGGCAAAACTACTACAAAAATCAAGGAGCACAAAGACTTCTTAATATGTGTTGATGATGTCAATGATACAGACCAGTTTTCACAGGGATCCATAAAAAACTGATACAAAATCAACAAGACTAGTTACACTAATGAGATAGTGTCATACTGTATTTATGTTATATATTGGAACACAGCAAAATAAATTTTTTATGTCCCAGAATTTATGGTGAAATTTTTTTTCTCACCTAGATCACATGTTCTAAGATTTAGGAAATTAAATATATTGTGTTTTATTTGTGTAAACCCCCCCTCCACTGCATGCTACAATAAAACAGATAAACGCTTATTTGATAATAAAATGAAAGAAACTAACCTTGTATTGTTATCATTTATTCACTTTTTGTTTCAAATGAGCAATTTATTAAAGGCAAAATTATATCCATGAACTCTGTATATGTAACGTATACATCCATAGTGTTATCACTTTTATCAGATGACACAGCACATTGGTCATTTATGTGAATATAAGGAAAAAAACTGTTTGGTTCTCCTCAAAGGTTTCAATGTTATCATACCAAAAACTGGATCCAGCAAAATCACAAATATAGAGAAATAGAGAGAGAGAAATATCAACCAATTGCTTGAAAGCACTTGCTGTTCACGCAAGAGACAGTGTAAGGTGCAAAATAAGAAAGAGTGTATTATCTCCAGGTTAGCAATATGACAATATCTCACCAATAAATATTATTATTAGAAAATACATTCACTGTGAATGCAAATGACAATCTTTTTGCTTGCATGAGTTAGAAAAAGTACTATTAAAGTAAGTTAATGCTGTGTATACTATTTACTCCGCAGGCATCAATGCCTGTTTGTATCAATTATGATTACAGATGGCAAAGAAATAGAAGCCTGGGTGTTGAATATACACACCTGGTAGTGAGCAATAAACTCATTGTTTGAACTTACCAGCAGGATATCAAATAAGGTTTTTTTATTACAAAGCAAGCCAACCTCAGAAGGTGATTTGGGATTCTTTTAAGTGTGCTGATTTTATGTTTATACACACAAATTTGGCTAATATAGGGAATCCAACTTTTGTTCACTTTTACAAGTATCCATAGGAATTTTGAAAATAAATTGAAACAATGGAACAGTTTTCATAGTGACACCATTTTGTGCTTTGTGCGCAGGCAATGATGACCCGGCATCTCACAGAAGATTTGGAATAGAAAATAAAACAGTCAATGAATTTGAGAAGGCCAGAAGAGAAGATGATTTTCCCGACAATAGGATCATTAACATGGATGACACTCCAGTGTACTTTGTTCTCATTCCTGGACAGACTGTTGATAAGAAGGGCATTAAAAGTTAAGAATTTGCGTGACTAAGGTGCAGATAAAAATATCTAACTTCAGTCCTTGAAGTTTCTGCAGCATGAGATGTGTTGCCTCCAATAAGTTTTCATGGTGTGAGGGAGCTAAAAAAATATTCATGCACCAAAAAGATCAAATGCGTGCAGCAGAAGAGTTAGGTTGAGGAGGTGATGTTGAAGTGGAATTAAAGAGTTTTATCTCAAGTACACAGTTTAATATTTTTTTAAAATAAAATTTAAGTTTGAGTGCATTTTCTGACATGCAATTTTTGAATGATTTAAAAGGTGTTGCATATCTTATGACTAAAAGAAAAAAAACCAATGTGTCCCAGGACACACAGTGCAAAACAAATTACTTTAAAAATTAATTTACTGTGTCCCAACAAATACAGTGTCCCAGAATAAATGCTAAATATGGTACACTGCTATTAAACTAAAGTACAGATAATGGCATAACTTTTTCAGGTGATGACTATAATATTCATGGCTATCCCAAAAAAGTTAGGGACTAGATGTACTAACTTGATTATGTCATACACTGCATTAAGCTACAAGACAAAATGAATCAGGTGAATCCCTTCCCAAATGACTAACAGATGTACCAATGAAAATGCCATTTTTCAACTAAACTCAGAAATTGATGCCCATGAAAAAGTTCACACAACCTCTATAAGAGAAAAATGCCATACTTTTGGATTCCACTTGATCAGAGACATGATCTTTGATTGCATTAACGAATGCTGTCAACATTGCCTCTTTGAACAGGACCACTCGAATCTTCTTCAGATAGTTTGGCTCAGATTTGGCAACTTCTCTGCATGCAGAGTACATGGCCTTTGCAATCATCTCTGCTGACAGACCTCTTCCACCTAAAATCAAAGGTGTGCAGTTTTATCACAATAATTGCACTTGAGATCTTTTGTGATCTTTTATCATTATATTTAAAGTTGTAATTATTATAAATTTGAAATTTGAACTTTTAATTGGCACCATATAGCCAGTATATTGCCAATATATTGAAAAACCACCTGCCTACCTACCAATCCACCCACTCACCTACCTACTTATTGAGACAGGGCATGAAAGACATTAAATATATCAAAGCAGAGGCAATAATTTGATAATAAACAGATTAATTTTATTTTTGCATTATTTATTAAAATTAGCATTTTTAAAATCTTGAAAAGATACTATTATTATTGTCCACTCCTAGAAGCCAGATATTACTGGGTGAAAGTCATAGGCTGTGGGGAACCTAGGAATAACAGCCAGCAATACATAATGTGTCAATAGTCATCTGGATTAAACTTTAGGAGAGGTTTCAAATGAAATGCATGCAGCAAGCAATCTACATGGTTTTCATTGCTGGTATGGGCTTGGTACTAATAGATTTGCATACACTCATCTGTGCTGATTCTAGCATGAACAGATCTTGGTACTAATTGATTTGCATACACTCATCTGTGCTGATTCTAGCATGAACAGATCTTGAGAAATAAACTTGGCCTAAACCTTAACCTAAGTTTGATGATTCTATGATATATAGAGCATGAGAAAAAAAATGTAAGTCACAAAATGTAATCAAAGTCAATAAGTTGGAATTATAGGTCACTGCAACCTACATTTGTAATGAGGGCATCATGCTCATCAAAATGCATCACCTCACCAAGTCACATGATTCCAGGTATAGCAGTATATAGCAGTATTTATACAGTGTGCTAAATACCAGAACTAAATGAAAAACCTTAACCAAGAATGGACAACTAATTTAGATATCTGTACCAATTTAACCCCTTCAGTCTCCATCCCTCAGGGTAGGTGCTAAGAAAACCTACTCAAAACTGTTGCATAGGAGACCTAGTGAAAAAAGAATTGCTGGTATTAATTGAGGGTTTGTATATATATATATATATATATATATATATATATATATATATATATATATATGCTTTTATTTCTTCAGACTCTGATGCTAATGCCAGGGGTTACAGTACAATAGCTAACTCTACCTAAGTGAGCTAAAAATGGCAAAAGCATTTGACAACTGTTTGGAACCAACAGAAAGGAAATATACACTCAATATAATAGATTAATTGAATCATTCATTGCCCTTTTGTTTTATAAATCTCCAAAACTGTCAGATAGTTATAAGTATTGCCCTATATTTACAAAACCTCAAGAAACCAATCAAACATTTTAAGTTTTCATGGTTCACTGCACACAGGAGCAATTACTGTATATTGTTATCTGGTGCTTGTCTATTTATTTGACACTTTTTTGTTGTTCCTAAATTGTTTGTATCCATAATAGCCGTATCTATAAGTAGCAGTACTGGCATGTCATGAATTCTGACAATTATGTCCAAGTAGATTTGACTGTATCTATGCAAGTATTAATTCTGCACATTTCATGACATTCCTGGATTTTAATCACAATTCCTGATCATATTGTTGCATCCATAAACTCCATTTTTTAAAGTCCAAAACAGTCTGTAATTTCATAAGGAGTCTCATACATATGTATGTAAAAATCCCATATAAAGCCAAAAACCTGTTATCTCTCATTATGAAAAAGCCTAACACTGCAACCTCTCTCAGTCTAATTCAATTTATTTCTGATTCAGAAGGTACATTCATTCACAGATAATCCTGTTATGACCAAAGATGTCTTCACTGCCATGCTGACTAGAGTATCATTCAAGTGAGATTTTTAAAAAATAACATTATTGATAGTATCAAGAAATACTGATAAAAGCCTTTAATAGAGATGCTATATTTTTCTTGATTTCAAGAAACCATCTGCCATGCCAGATAACGGAATATCTCAGCAAAAGTTGCAATAATACAAGTTGGACACCTTCATTAATATAGTTCAGTTCATACCTAAAACAAAATCTCAAAAGTGTCTATTGGCAATATGGAATCAAAGTTGTCACAACTGTCTATTGGCAATATAAAATCAAAGTTGTCACAACTGTCTATTGGCAATATGAAATCAAAGTTGTCACAAGTGTCTATTGGCAATATGAAATCAAAGTTGTGCATTGTTAAATGCTCAGTACAGATTCCTCCTTCTCTTTCCATTCTTCATAAATGACATTTGTTTCAGCATTAATTCGCAAACACTTATTTGTTTGAAGTTGATCTGAGCACAAAAAAAATGACTACAAGCTGAGACTAAGCAGGAATTAGTATCTAACAATTTCTGAACACATCTGACTCCATATTGACATACTGACAGTCACTGCTTATGGAACCTGAGTTCAAAGGAACATAAAAAAATAGCTGGGTAACTAGTCCCCTTTGCGACTCAACTTCTATTCTAAAATAAACTTGTAAAAAGTCACTAAATATTTCATCTGTAGAAATTCAAATATCTTCTGAATGTCTTGGTATATTTTCAAACAATTAGTGCTAAAAAGTGAATCTACAATGAACAATCAAATGTATCAAATTGTCTACAAACCTGAGTTGTTACTTCTTTTTAAAATGGGGATAAATGGATAAAGTGAAAAAGTATTCAGATTAGAGCAAAATTGTAAGTATGTTGACCACATAAATAAACACCCACCTCTCTTGCATCGTAATCCCTGTGGACTGATGGATTTGGAATAAGCCTCCAGTACATAGTAAGAGCAACAAATGGAGACAAGCATTTGCCTGGGGATACCTCTCCCAGAATAATGTTCTAGCTGAGAAGACCTTTGACATTTTAAAACTGTACTGTTAATATGGAAAATCTGAGTCTACTGCTTTTAAGTGTGATACTGGCATGAAAATGTCAGGGAATTGAAATGAGTTGACTGCTTAAAGTCTCTTGTTTTAGCAAGGAGGATTTGAACATGTTATTATAAAAAGAAACATAGGAAGTGAATTGACTGTTCCAAGTCTACTGTTTTAGCAAGGAGGATTTGAGTGATCTGTTGTCAAGAAACAATTAAGAAATGAGTAGGCTGCTTTAAGTCTACTTTTATATCAAGCAGGATCTGATCATGCCACTGATGGAAAACAGTAGGAACTCAGTCTACTGTTACATCAAGCAGGATCTGATCATGCCACTGATGGAAAACAGTAGGAACTCAGTCTACTGTTATAAGAAGCAGGATCTGATTGTGGCACTGATGGAAAACAGTAGGAACTCTGTCTACTGTTATAAGAGCAGGATCTGATTATGCCATTGATGGAAAACAGTAGGAACTCGGTCTACTGTTATAAGAAGCAGGATCTGATTGTGGCACTGATGGAAAACAGTAGGAACTCTGTCTACTGTTATAAGAGCAGGATCTGATCATGCCACTGATGGAAAACAGTAGGAACTCTTTCTACTGTTTTATTAAGCATGATATTAGCATAGTATTGGCAGGAAAACAGAAGAGCTGGGTTTCTGTAGGATATTAGTATGATCCCAAGACAGGGGTACTTTCCTTTGGCATGAGTAGTCATACTGTTACTTATTCTCCTGTCTATAAAACAATGTAAGAAGAAATACAAAGTAGAGGAAGGGATTTAGCACCTCTATGCACCATGGAGTTTTGTCCAAAAAGCACAATCATCATTTCTGGTTGAGTGTCTGCCTCAGATGCAGGAGGGCAGATAACCCCGGTCAAGTCATAACAGAGACTTATAAAAACGGTACCAGCAGCTGCCTTGCTTGGCAATTAGCATTAAGAGGTTAGCGTTAGGACTTGTTGGCCTGGTGTCAGGATAATGTGTCTGGGTGGATCATGATGCTACATGTCTGTAGTATGATGCCCCAGTGCTAGAAGACATCACTATAAAGTGCCACACTGCAGACATCATAGCAATATGACTGAAAAATTTTTAAAGCTATGTAAAAAGTCCAAATCACACACACCCACACACAATCATTTGTTTTTATTTCAAATATTGCCAATAAAGATATAATCTAAGAGTTGAGATTAAAACGCTTTGAATAATTAAAAATCTCATTAGGCCCTTTGTAGAGCTATTATGAATTGGGAATTTCTACATCAATTAGCAATCACTCATTTAAAAAATATAATAGAAAAGTGCAACCTTACAGAAGATGAAAACTGATTTTGTATGGTACCATGAGATATATCATCTATGCAAAAATCATCACACTGTACTCATATTTCATCTTGAAATACTGACCAAAGCATGAATAGCCAATATTCATTCATATTACAAAATAAAACAAAACACGACTGGTAGTACTGAAAAAATGTTGCATTTTAGCTGGCCTGCAAAACAAGCAACAACATTATTGTAATACTTTAAAAATACATTTTTTTTATGGTAAACTCATGACTCATTGTTTCTCATTTCTCTGCAGTATTATATTGAATTTAACATGATCAAAGCTTTTGTCTGAAGCATTATGGGGAATCATCAAAAAGAAATTATTGTTTTAAGTAAGCAGAAAGTTTATTAGGTAATTTTTCACTGTATATATACACACATTCTTCTAGCCATTTAAATGTACTTGTATACTAAATATGTAAAATTTCTGTTGTTCAATCAGTGAAAATGATCATTCATATCATGCTTGATTACACTTAGATTTTTTATTTCCCCCTTAATGGCTTCAATGAACAATTTCACTCCAAATAACAATATATAATGATTAACTGTGATCAAAGAAAGAAAATGAGTTTCCATGGAACCAAGCACACAAATATGGTTAAAACAAAATGGAGGATGTGACTTCAAATATACAAGCCAACAAATAATGATATGCTTTTCTGATGTTCATCTACACAGTTATGATCACAGACCAAAGTAGACCATTAATTCTGAGGCCCATTTATGTTAATGTATACAGCAAACATGGCCTCCAAACAGCATGATTGTACATTTTTGTCTTGTAAGTTTTGATAAATTTTATACTTCTATCTTAATGTAAATTATGTATTTTGTTGGTTCATAAATTAACCACTGTCTCATCATCTGATAACTAATACAGTGAAGCCTGGTTTATCATGTACCTTCATGAGATTTGCATGTTTCTCAGCTGAAGTTCACTGTCATAACCGACCTCTATACAAACACCTTTCCATAAGCCATATTCTTGTAGTTCCTTTAGTGTCTTTTATAAAAAGGTTGTGTTGCAGTTATCTTTGACATAAATAAAGTAAATAATCAGCATTACTTGGGAAAAATGGTGAGAAAAACATTATTAAACTGATGGACCATGTATCACAATTTTGTTGCTATACCCATGAACTTCTTGGGAACAAAAATTGTGGAACTCTGTACTGCCTCCTTATCATTACTAGGGAACAAAATCTGGATGTATATTTAATCTGCGACTCTTTATCAAACCTGTGCCAACACCAGGAAAAGAGATGGAGTGGAATTTCAGCTTGTCAGCATGGAGGAGAACTCGTTTGATCACATCTTCCCATTTCTTTCTTTTATCTTGCACTAATATGTGAATTATCATTTTGCATGGCAATTTTCCTGCACTTGTGACCACAAATCCATCCTTCTTCAAGTCTGGTACTATAAAACATGGAAAGAAATACCAGTAATTTATATTTTATTGTAAAATGAAAAATACCTACTCAAAGACATAAATATAACATGCCCTGTCTAATAAGTTTATGAAAGAGGAAGAAAAGGTACTTTGTTTTATAATTATATGTAATCAAAACATTAGTTCCAATAAACAAACTCACTGTTTAGACTGTGGGTAATAGTCATCAATGGACATAAGTGGTATCCTGTGATGAAATAAACATTAGACACAATAAAACAAGTACTTCCCAAATACTGTAGAGATCAACATGGAATAATATAATTATATGGTACCCTCTATAACAATGCTATAAAAAAAATGGAAGAAAAAAAATGCCTGCATGTTCAGATTGTTGGAACACCACATGTACATTGTTCAACAAAAATTTCTGATGCAATGATTTTGGAGACAAAATCTAAGTCAGTCACCCACTGTTGGTACAGTAGTGTATTACCAATCAGAATCAGCATTACCATAATCTGCTTTCATGAAAGTACAGCCAAAAATATTTGGAATTTTGGACATAAATATTAATTTATTATACTTGCTATATTCCTTGAAACTTGTAACTCAAACTGGGGATTTTTTGGTAGCATGTTGGGGTCATGAAGGGGGGGGGCATCATTACATGCCATATGTGTAATTGCTGATTCATAATATATTTAAGTAATTTATATCTAATGGTCATTTCCTGAGAATTACATATAAATTATATATAAATATAAATAAAACATTAAGTCAGTGGTGGAAAAATGTTATGACCTATACTCTATCAAATGAAATTCACTATAAACAAGTTAATATACATTATAGTTAAGATTCTATTAATAACACTTTGCCTTTGTATTTCTATTACTTTTTATTACACATTAAATACAGAAAATTATTTAATTCATGTATTTTCAAATATGAAAACTATATTGTTACATTTTCACATGTGAAAATACAAATTATCATATTATGTAATATGGTACTTAATTGTGTGTCTACAGAATTTATACCTGCAACAAGAAAAATTATCATTCTGTGAGGTTGACCAATAAGTGCAAACTGCATTAAATTTTAAGGCATGGAAGTTATTTTCTGTCAAAGATATTTGACTCATCATTATGTGCATTCTTACAAAGTTAAGCTCCATATCCCTTTGGATAGTAATGTTAAAAACATGGTGTGCTGCTCTGTATCAATCTGATTTCACATGAGGTAAAATAGTTTATAAGCAGTCAAAAATCTAATTTATTGAAACAGGTTTGGTCCTACCAAATCTACTGTTATTTCAAACTGCTGATATTTTTATAACAGCCAATGAATACAACTGTAATGGTGGTAAACTGATGAAAAGTGGGGGAGAGGGTATTTGCATGCTGAAGAGTGAGTTTAATTCTCTAATTTTTGAGTCAGAATTGAGTTTCATGCATAAAAAAAAGAAAATGTTACTTTCCTGCACAAACTCCTGATATTACGCATCTTGTGCTACAAAAAATGATATAATTAATTGTAATGCCACTAATTAAAATATCATTTATTTTGTACCACATGATGAAATACATTCAGTAATAATGTAGGAAAAGAATCTATCATCCATATATTTATATTAGTATAATTTTTATCTTATTTTATTGTATTTTACTGTCAGGCATAGACTCAGTTTTATTATAAAAATTACTTAAAAGTTTCTTTGGGGTTGTGCTTTTCTTCTGGGTCATGTTGTGACCAAATTTAAAAGTCTCATCAGTTACTTCCCCTATAAACTCTTCTTGGTAAAGTTTGCAATATATAAACAGTTCTAAACTTGGTTGTTGTTTGGGGTTTAACAGTATTTTTCAGCACATGATGGGCTTTACATGGCAGCCAGTATAACTCAGAGAAGAATTACACCCAGGAAATACCTGGAAAAAAACCCACCAACCCATGGGAAGCTATTGGCAAGCTTCTTCATGTATGCACACTGGCCAAGCCTGAGACTCAAACCCATGCAGACAGAGATGAGATGGCAGTGATCTGTAACAGTGAGTACTTTAGACCACTCAACCACCTCGGGCTTCCTCTAAACTTGGTATTACCTTGCCAAAGGTACAAATAGTCTTCACAACACAAAATCACATCATCTTTAGAAAGAAATTTAATTGGTAGTATCAGACTTTTAAGTCCTCCCAATGTCATCATAGATGCAACTTTTGGAAATTTTGTTTAAAAAAATAACAAATATGTTCAGAAATCTAATATCATGTTTTCCATGTGACACCCCATGATATGACAGGTATGATTTGAAAAATTGTCATTGGAACATGGAGAAAAGCAACTGTGACCTATATTTTGGAGCAATAAGGTCACACCGATGTGGATGAATACATACATATGTTTCATGACAGGAGAGAAAAACAAAATACCCTCAAAAATTACTATTTGAAACAAGTCAGGGTGTGTATGTCTATACTATTCATGACAGGACAGGAAAATGCTCTCAATAATGACAATTTGATACAAGTCAAGGTGAGTGTGCATAGTTTGCTAGGGCCAATCTTGACATGGTATGCAGACATATACCTATTATCAAAATACTTTGTTAAATTATTCTTGCTTCTCCCATTTACCAGCTGCAATCTACAGCTGACTAATTTTGTACTCCTGAGAAGAGTTGAGTCCAGCTGTAATGAACACTCTTCTGTAATCCCAAATGTTATAATAATTCTTATTTGTAAATAGCACCTTGTAACCACTGTTAATATAACTATTTTCCATATGTAATAGGCAGTTATTTCCAATTTAATAAAGGGTAAAAATATGGGGAAAAATAACAAAAAAGAGAAGAAGATGGAGGAAGGAGAAGATGGAGGATAGAGAAGATGGAGGAAGGAGAAGATGGAGGATGGAGGAGGAGGAGTACATAATATAATCTTAATGTGAAAAATTACACATTTCAGCATAAGGTCTGTTCCATACTGTGTTACAGGACCTGATTCAAATTCTGAAAACTTTACATGACTAATATGATCCTTGTAAAGTTCTTTATTTAAAAAAAGTATAAATGTACATCATTTATTATTTCATTCATAAATTGTTTTTCCTGAGAAGGGAATATTTATAAATATTGAAATAATATTTAATTAAATCTATTTGAAATTTAATGTCTTACGTTTATTTTGACATTCTTCTTGAATGGAACTTCCTCCAGCTGTAAGAATGGCTTTTGATACCTGACCTATAAAGCAAATAATTTAAATAAAATTTAGCTCTGACCTAAAATTAGAAAATGATATTAAGTATTTTTTATTTTGAAATCCTGAGAACTGTTTATGTATTTCAATATTATTAAATATACATTAGAAAATTCCTATGAATGCAATAATAATATTTAAAATGTAAGAATTACTAAAGATATGACATACTCATTAATTGTAAAACCTTCTGATGCATGCAATTATTAAGTAAAATAACAATTTTTATTATTCTTATTTAATGTTGCAAATAAATGTTGAAATTCAAATTTTAACAAAAACATATGTCATAAAACAATTATAACATAGCATTTCTCTCAGCTGCATACCCTAAATGTATGTGCTAATCTTCAGCCACAGACAGTGTGATGGATTTGTGAAAACTTTCTCCCAAAATGTTTTAAGAACCTTTACCAAGACAATTTACTTTATTTTTTTACATAGTTGTCTTTATGCTGGAACAACTTTTTTATGAGTCTAGTATACCTAAATGAAGAAAGATTTATAAACTGAAGACTGCTTGAGTCCTTAAAAAGTTATGTTTATCATGTAGTCAAATACCACAATGATACACACCCTGAATCAATTCGTGTTCTGACCATTTTTAATACAAATTCATATTCCAACATTAATTGGAAGCCATTATAAGATAGGCACAAATTTTCTAAGTAGAAGATAAATAGTGACCTTGCGAGAGATTCAGATTAGACAGGACACTGTTGACAATAACATCTGTCATCTCCTTGGTGATATCCCCCTGAACTATCTCCAGGACAACTGACTGAGGCAGGGTGTACCTGCATATTCCATGAACTGCAGAGATAAATCAATAATATTGGTCAATGTTTCATATTATGAACAAGAATCTGCTGCCATAACTATGTCCATACAACCATCTGTAAATGTCTTTCCATGACACCACATCTCATGGTACTGCTGTCGAAGTGGATACATTATCATTGCATAGTCTCTAAATCTTAAAGATGCAACAAAATAACAGCTGAGTGCTGTAAAGAATAATAAGGATTCAAAATAAAATTAAATGTATCAATAAAATATGAGAACAAAAGCAGTTTAATGATGACATATCCCTGCAGTCCCCAGATTATGTAAAGATTCCTGCTTACCTGATGATCCCCCACTCTCAGTTTGTATGCTACTTATGCTAGTACTTGATGGTCCCCCACTCTCAATTCATCTATTACTAACGCTAGTACTTGATGGTCCCCCACTCTCAATTTATATACTATTTATGCTAGTACTTGATGGTCTCCCACTCTCAATTTATATACTATTTATGCTAGTACTTGATGGTCCCCCACTCTCAATTCATCTACTACTAATGCTAGTACTTGATGGTCCCCCACTCTCAATACATCTATTACTAACGCTAGTACTTGATGGTCCCCCACTCTCAATTTATATACTATTTATGCTAGTACTTGATGGTCCCCCACTCTCAATTTATATACTATTTATGCTAGCACTTGATGGTCCCCCACTCTCAATTCATCTACTACTAATGCTAGTACTTGATGGTCCCCCATTCTCAATTCATCTATTAATAATGCTAGTGCTTGATGGTCCCCCACTCTCAATTTATATACTATTTATGCTAGTCCTTGATGGTCCCCCACTCTCAATTTATATACTATTTATGCTAGTACTTGATGGTCCCCCACTCTCAATTCATCTATTACTAACGCTAGTACTTGATGGTCCCCCACTCTCAATTTATATACTATTTATGCTAGTACTTGATGGTCCCCCACTCTCAATTTATATACTATTTATGCTAGCACTTGATGGTCCCCCACTCTCAATTCATCTATTACTAATGCTAGTACTTGATGGTCCCTCACTCTCAATTCATCTATTACTAACGCTAGTACTTGATGGTCCCCCACTCTCAATTCATCTGTTATTAATGCTAGTACTTGATGGTCCCCCACTCTCAATTTATATACTATTTATGCTAGTACTCTATAGTCCCCCCACCCTTAATTTATATACTATTAATGCTAGAACTTGATGGTCCACCATGCTCAATTTTTATACTATATTTGCAAGTACACTATGGTCCCCATTCTCAATTTATGTACTATTAATGCTAGTATTTGATGGTCCCCCACTCTCAATTTATCTACTACTAATGCTAGTACTCAATGGTCCCCCATTCAAAATTTATACACTACTTATGCTTACATTTTTTATTACACCTAGCAACATAACAAATACTGAATGTGATGATCATGACATTTCTCAAGTTTCATGAAGATCTTTTGATTTCTGTAAGACTAGTTGCATAACATGATTCTGTCACACACTGCATTTGGCTGCTATTTGTAGAGGGTAATAACTTTACAGAAAATGCAGGAGGATGGTATTTGTCAATATGCACATCTTCTGGTGGTGACCATGTGTGCATGTGTGTGTGTGTGTGATTTGGATTTTTAATGTACCTTTAATAATCTTTTAGTCATATCGCTACTATGTCTGCAGTGTGGCAGTTTATAATGATGTCTAGCACTGGGGCATCATGCCCCATACATGTAGCATGATGTCCCACCTAGTCACATTATCCTGACACCAGACCAACCAGTCCTAACACTAACCTCTTAATGATGAATACCAAGCGAGGCAGCTCCAAGCACCATTTTTATAAGTCTTTGGTCTGACTCTGCCGTGGTTCGAACCCATGACCTCCTGCAGATGCTCTAACCACTTAGGCCACTGGAGCTGTCATAGGTGATGACCATATTATGTATCAAGTTCCATGGCTATCCATCAAAAATTTATTGACTAATTGCATGAATGATGTTAAGTGTTATATGGGAGGATGGATGGATGGACAGATGGACACAAGGACTTGTATACCCCCAAGTTATCCATGCTGAAATGATTAAGACCTATAATTATTGTGCACTTTTTGACGGAATTGTTATGGATTCACTGCTATTGATTCAGTGAATTTATCACACTTTTAACTAGCCCTGCTATACAGTTGCCAATTTTCTTATACATGTCTTGTTCTCTGCAGAAGATTAAATATAGACAAAGTTTTCACAGTGTTTTCACTATTTCTCATTTAATGTGTATGAATTTGAGTTGGTAAATGTGTCACTTAAACCTTATTTTTTCACTGCTGCCTTCCCCCCACCCAATGTCTTGTATGACACAATGCCTCCCTCCCCCACCCACTGTCTTGCATGACACAGGATGCACAATCATGCTGCATATTTTTTAATTAAGTAACATGTCTTGACATTACACATGTCACTTAATTAAAAAATATACAGCATGATTGTGCATCCTTTGTGTCATGCAAGACAGTAGGTGGGGGAGGGAGGATAGGTGACATAACTCAATGGCAAAATGTGGAACCATCAGGGTATGGGGTTCCATTCCTCAAACACATACACAATGGCTCAATTTGGAACCATCAGAGTATGGGGCTGCATTCATCAAAAACATACAGAATGGCAAAATGTTAAAACTTCAGGGTATGGAGTTGCATTCAACAAACACATACAGAATGGCAAAATGTTAAAACTTCAGGGTATGGAGTTGCATTCAACAAACGCATACAGAATGACACATGTGGAACCATCAGAGAATTGGGTTGCATTCATCAAACACATACAGAATGGCAAAAATGTGGAACAATCAGGGTATGGGCTGCATTCATTAAACACACAGACAATGAGTGCATGTTTAATTAATGTGCATGACATTCAATTACATTTTATATATTTTAGTCAAAATGTTCAGTCTTATGTTACGACCATGTAGTTTAATTACTTGTGTGTTAAAATTCAAATTCTTTTTATTTCATTTTTGTATCATTATATTTTATTATGATGATGATTATGTTCACAGGATCTGATATTTTTGAAAGAAACATCATGTTTATTTAGAACGTAGTATGATTTGCATAAACACGATTTTTGCATGCCATAGTTTGTCGATTTGAGCAAACACTACGCAAAAATGATTCGGTTATTGCCAAAGTCATTTCCTTACCCATGTGAAACTGCGATTGTTAGATGATGAAATAACCACATGTTCTTCGTGCGTGTGCATGAAATGGCATCTTAGTTCGGTTTTTAAACACTTAGGTCCCTGTGAAATAGTCAGAGTCGTTCTTATACCTTGAGAAGAAGGTATTATTTTTCTTGTGCTGGAAAGAGTTTATTTTTCTTTACATCTGTAGAGCTCGAGATGTGTCTTGTTATAGATGACAGCTAAAGGAGTTCATCTACTTTTTAAATAATAATTTATTTTTCCCTGGAGAACTACACAAGTGGTTTAGGACAAAGACATTCAGTGAAATTCATTCTAAATTGGAACAGTACAGTACAAATTGTGGTTCAACATGAAATTCTGTACATTTGTGTAAAGACTTCATCTGACGTCATCATCCTCCATCTTGGAACATCATCAAGATTCGAACCTGGATTCAGTTAAAATTATTTAATGATAGGACTTGTATTTTTTCAGTTCTAGGATAAATGTTTGGATTTTCTTCACAAACCGTAAGTCCTATTTCATATTTTCACCTTTTCACCGTGTTTTCTAGGGAAATAAATTATTTTTGTTAAAACTTACAAAACTTGTTGTCTTCACTCTTTTCTTTTGTTACTTTTGAACGAGCCAATATGTAACACTTAGGGGAACAAAAACTTCCCCATAAATTAATTACCTATGGATATGTCTGATGGGGATGAAGCAGTCAAGTCATTGCTGGAGGAAAGCGGTGTATTTCCACCATGCACAGCAGAAAAAGCCTGAAAAATACATGCACAGCATGGGAAATGTTAATGTTTGTTATCTTTATGGCATATTGTAAAGTCATACATCAGAATACATATTAAACAAATTACCATATGGACTAGATTTTCCATACCTTAATAATTTGTCTATACCATAACTCATAAAAATAATATTTCTTTCATGATTTATTAAAAGAAGATTGTATTCTAATTAGAATTTTGCAAATAGTTGTACTAAAGAAACAACTGCTAATTATCATTACCTCTAATTATTCCTAAGGTAACAAAAAACAATTATAAAAGGCATATGAAAAATTATAGACATTACTAACTATTTGTAGTTAGAGATGGGTATTAGTCACCAAGCATAATTCAATAAGGTATGCATGCCACAATACAAATACAATATTTATCTATAGTACAAATATATCAATGGGTATTAGTCACCAAGCATAAATCAATAAGGTATGCATGCCACAATACAATTACAATATTTATCTACAGCATAAATGTGTCCATATTTGTGTTAGAGCAGAGTGGCTGGGTCTGACAACCTAGCATAACATCATCAATTAATTTGAGTTTGTAATCAACATTCACCAATCTTCCATCATTTTTACACATGACTATCTGTGTATTAATAGTTCAAACCACTTATTAAATTTTTTAATTTAATCTGGACTTTTTGCCCTAAATTTCACCATTTTTTGTCATAGAGTGTAACATCAGAAATATTGAATATCAAATATGAATAAGTCAGTCAACATCAAAAACTGCACAATTCATCTTTTAAACCTGAATGTTGTTTTGAGTTTGTTTTAGCCTTTTAATGGCATCCCTCA
Organism: Megalonaias nervosa; assembly: GCA_016617855.1. NCBI lineage: Eukaryota > Metazoa > Mollusca > Bivalvia > Unionida > Unionidae > Megalonaias > Megalonaias nervosa. Next base: position 31,960 of record JAECUM010010848.1, on the reverse strand, counting down.
TTGCTATTATAAATCTAGTGTTGGCATAATTTTAAGATGTTCATCCTGATGGACAGAAGAGAAATGAATTAGGTGTAAGTAAGGAAAGATAACATATGTATGTGCCAATATATTTCCTAAACAGGAAACATATGCAGTTTAAGAAAAATGATATTGCAACAGTAGCAAAACCACTTTTAACATGATAATTTTCACACATATATTTTAATGTTTAAATCACATTTTTCATAGATGCATTTCAATATCTTTAGCACCACATTTTTCACACACTTACATTTCAAACTTTTTATTTTCACACACATTTCAAATTCTTAAACACCACATTTTTCACACATACATTTCAAACTCTTTAACATATTTTTCACACACATTTCAAATTCTTTAGCACCACATTTTTCACACACATACATTACAAACTCTTTGACACCATATTTTTCACACACATTTCAAATTCTTTAGCACCTCATTTTTTACACACATACATTTCAAACTCTTTGACACCATATTTTTCACACACATTTCAAATTTTTAAGCACCACATTTTTCACACACATATATTTCAAACTCTGACACCATATTTTTCACACACATTTCAAATTCTTAAGCACCACAATTTTCACACACATACATTTCAAACTCTTTGACATCATATTTTTCACACACATTTCAAATTCTTTAGCACCACATTTTTCACACACATATATTTCTTACTCTCTGACACCATATTTTTCACACATTTCAAATTCTTAAGCACCAAATTTTTCACACACATACATTTCAATCTCTTTAACACAACATTTTTCACACAGATATATTTCAGTCTCTTTAAAACAACAGTTTTCACACACACACACACACACACACACACACACACACACACACACACACACACACACACACACACACACACAATTCAGTATCTCATTATAATACTCATGTCATATGGGGCTTCTTCTTGGTCTTTTATGATCCTTCTTTATATTTACTTCTTTACTGCATCATTTGTATTGGCAAGAAAATTCTACCTTCCAGGCTGATTAAGAACTAGACCTAATGATGGCTGCATGACATTAAGAGCCCTGATCTGTACAATTTGATAGCTGGGAAACAAACAGAAAAACTTCTGTTGAGAAATAAAGATAGGATAATGTATATTCAGGAGCTATAACTCATCTCAATCAAAATTTCCAATTCATTTGCAACCAAAACAGATCTTCTTTGTTATAACACAGTAGTCAGGGTCCATCACCACTGAGCATGTTATGTACCAAACCATGTGATACAGAATACTGCAATATACATATATAGAATCTCAATATTCTGTGAATATCATAATATATGGAACTGACAATAGCAAACACTATCAAAATGTCTTAAATATTGGTGTTTTGACAAGGAAATGAAGATATGGGATTAAGTTTGACCTTGTTTTCTTTCAACCCTATTCCTATACATGGTATGATTTGGGGCATAGGGTCCATAGTAGTAACAAGTTATATCCAGAATCAAGTTATAATGAGGAAGAGCTGTATAAAGAAAGTGAAGAGGATAGATCATCAAGGGGAATAACTCTTATAAAAGATAAATATCAGAGTTACACCCAGGACCCCAAGAGCATTGAACACTCTCTCCCTGTCCTCCAAATCTGGGAGACAATAAATTCCAAATGGACAAATAAAATACTACATAGTACATAATAGTTTTAAAAAAATATAAAATAACTGAATTTACTCTGAGGTTGGTTCCTGAAACTTAAGTTCCTCAAACTATTCAACACGGGTTTCAAGAACACTAGACATTGAATTTGTTCAAGGTTACATGAACATAAGGCCAACATGACACAAATCCAACAAACTTCAGCGAAGCTATGCTGCAGAAATAAAAGTCAGGATGATGGGTAATCAAAGGACATAACTCCTTTAATATGAAATCTTGGAATGCTAGAAATCAAAAAATCTGTCAAGGTCTCATCAATGCAAAAGTTGCTTACCTAAATAGTAATGTTATTCTGTGGAAACCAGCGTGGGGAGGATGGCCAGTCAAGGGGCATAACTCCTGCAAATGATGCAGTAGAACACTGGAAATCAAGCTCAGTCTAGGTCTCCTCAATACAAGCTGCATAACTAATTATTTCATGTACAATACTCGTGTGTAATGTTAAGCTGCAGAAACAAAGTTATAACAATGGGCAATCAGTGCCATAGCTCTTCTAACCTAACCCTAAATAACATGCTGGAAATTGAACTTTTTCAAGATCTCATATTTCTCTAAACCACCATCACCAAAATCTGATAAAATCCAACAATTCCCAGTAAAATTATATCACAGAAACCAAATTGTTACAGTAAAACCTGTCTTGAGAGCCTGCTGTTATGAGAGACCATGTGTTTTGAGAGACCAGGATTGACATGCACTCATTTACTGATTATATAATGTTGTGGTCTGTTATGAGAGACCACCTGTTTTGAAAGACCATTAAGTTTGGGCAGAAGGGGTGGTCTTTTCAAGACAGGTTCTACTGTAATGAGTAGAAGGATGGATGAATAGATGGACAACTGTAACAGAAAGATGGATGACCAGGTTTTACAGCATCATAACAGTGGGCAAAATATGCTCTTACTTTAAAATTGGTAAAAAAAAATAATTCTGTCAACAAATTCATATATACTACTATTAAATGTGTTTGTAAGCTAAGCAAGTAACTGTTCAACATACTGCAAAAAGGTCTAAGGTAAGTGTGGTTTTCACACTATGATGTTCTTTTGGATGAAATATGTCATTATTCAGATTGAGGCATTCTGCATATATTTTACTAAATTCATTATTTTTAACAATAAAATGACTCATCAAGTCATGTTTGGGTCATGAAATTATAATCCAATTATATAATTTTTCTTCACATTCGTTATTAAAATGTGGTGCCTTGTTTCAAGCATTGTTATGTTTGAATTCTATTTTATTTCAAAGGAAATATCATTGAACAATATTTTTTAAAAATTATTTGAAAATTCTAGTCAGCTGAAAATAAGAAATATCCATCTGAGAGAATCGTATTACTATCATACCATTAAACCCAAGGTGACCAAACATGTGCACCCCCTCAATTTTTGTTTGTTTGTTTTCACTTCAGCTTACTAAGTAAAATCCAATATTTGATTCATTACATAATGAGTAACTTTTGGAACAAATAAAAGAATTTGCCACTAACACTTTCCACCACCATCATCACCACCAAAAGGCTTGAATGTGAAATGTGTGTACAATGTTGCTATTAAGTCAATCCAGAACAATGACTGTAAAACACAGAAAAGTCATTATTGTTATTATGAAATTCCACAGCAAAATATGATCATGACCTTTACAGATATATACCCTCAAAGCAAATCTAGTTGAAATCAAACAATATAAATGTTAGTGTTGACCCAGGTCAGTGGAATGCATTTTGTAAGTCACTCATTATCTGCAAGATATAGTCAAGGTCAATGTCAAAATCACAAATCATCAGGCAGTTTGCATTACAGCAATCTCAAGCATCATCTGGCAGTATGGCATTACAGCAATCTCAGGCAAATATGAACAAAAAATATGAATGCATGTACTTTGACCCATGTGCTTTGAAATGGCTTTTGCAAGTCAATTATGGGCAATAACTCTGCAAAATATGGTCAAAATCATTACTGATATCATGAGGTATCTTGAAAAATAGATGCTTTATAGCAATCTTGGGTGAAATGAAGCAAAAAATATAAATGCTAGCGTTCCCAAACCAGAAGAATACCTACTCAAAGTCAATATCAGGTCACAACTCTGTGAAATATAGGAAGATCTGCTCATCATAAAATGCATCCATGATGCTGTCACAATTTGGATTCATGGCAGACATGGAAGAAATCAAACAAAAAAATAAATGACTGAGCTTTTGAAATCTAGTAAAATGCCTGTTATGAGATAATCAATGGTGATTACTATAAAACAAAAAGTTTAGTTTCATCAAAAATGTAAACCTTCAAAGTAAATTTCAAACAAAATATGTAAATGCTATGGCATGCACAAGTAGAGGGACACCTTATCTAAGTCATTAAAGGCTCATAACTCTGTAAAATGTTATCAGCATATGATCATTATGAAATTCGTGTGGCACATTGTTAAGATGAAGATTAAAAGCAAAGTTAGTTGACACAAAAAAGATGTAAATGTTATAGTGTTAACAAGCCATTGGTATGTTAATAATAAGTCAATAAGGGCCATAACTCAGTCATATAGACCTTTCCAGCTTCACTTACATTTTTGGTTGAAATTAAATAAACAAGAAGCCTAAGTGTATCCAATATAAGTCACCTGATTTTACATAATTTAAATTTAACCGTTTCACTAAGAAGGCTAATGTTGTATTTTAAGAATACAACCATATGTAAAATATCTCCCAACTTTTATATCCAGTCAATTTTAGTTACTGTATGAATTTGACAAAAATTATTTCAAAAGATGAAGACATAAAGACATGATTAATATGTAACAGTCACATAATCAAATTCAACCAAAATTGTGATGCTATAATCCTATTTACCTATTTTTATCAAAATTGGAGGAGAAATAATCTTTAATGAAACGATAAACATAGCAAAATCTTATTAATATGCCCAGATTGCAATTATTACAGAGCCATTCTAAGACTGTGATGATACAAGGCATAGCTTATTTAAAAAGTTTGAGCAGAATGAGATTTAAATTTGGTTTCTCTTCAGAATGGTAAGAAGTTCAGCTGTTCAGATGCATGAATGATGTTACAAGAAGAATCCCTTGATGGTGTTGACACTCTATTGGTTGAAAAGAATTGCAGGAATTCAAGATAAAACCATTTCTTCCTTTTAACTGCTAAACACTGAAACCATCTTTGATATTCTTCAGCATATAGCAAGATTTTCAATCAGCAGCTGTGGTGGACATATATTGGATGTCAGATTGGCACCATTTTCATCTAAGATAACATGCCATCATAAGAAGTCTTCTGGTAGAAACTTCATGTTGATATGACATTACATTTTAGAGAGGTAGCAACAACATAAATTTGTAAGATGACTGCCATGCTGGCCATGTTAGATATCAGATTGGCACAATATCAATATCACCAGCCATCTGACCATATTGGAAATTCTACCAGTGCAATTTTGACTAACTAGACATCATAAGAAGTCTATTCAGTGAAAGCCCCATTCTGATATGACCATTCGGTCATAAAACATAGTAATAATATGATTTTCAAGATGGCCATAATGGATGTCTAAGTAGCAGCGTTTTAATTTAAGATGAACTATACATCATAAGACATCTTCTGTAGAAACCAGACCATTATGTTACTTTTCAGTCGATGATGACGCGTTTTTAAAAATGTTTATTATGGTGGCCATTTTAGACATCAGACTGACCTTCTTTTTGTTTAGGACTAGCTAGATAACACAAGAAGTCTATAATGGTAAAAACCCAATGCTGATATGACCATCCATTAACAGGAGATTTTCAAGAGTATCTCTGTAGTGATGCTACTGAACATCAGATCAGTACCATTTTCATTTTTCCAACTAACTAAATATCATAAGAAGTCTCCTAGTGAAACCCCACATCAATTTGAATTTCCATTCTGGAAGAGTAGTGATACTAAAATTTAAATATGGCCACTGTGGCAACATACTGGAATCAAATTGGCACTATTTTCATTTATGATCAGCAAGACTTAAGGAAAGTCTTGTAGTAAAACCCCATGTTCTAGGAAGAGTAGTGACAACAATATATCCACAATTGTCACTACAGTGACCATATTGGATGTCCAAGAGGTATCATTTTCATTTGGTACTAGCTGCATCATGATGAATGTGCATCAAGTTTCAAGGCAATCTTAGAAATAGTTGATAAGTTGTGATAATAAACTTGTGCTAACTGATGGATGAATGTGTGTGTCAAGTTTCAAGGCAATCCTAGAAGTAGTTTAGAAGTTGTGATAATAAACTTGTGCAAACTGATGGATGTATGTATTAAACCTCTTTGTAAAATTAATTTGAAATTCATTTATTTAAATATGAACTAATTTAATTCAAAATTAAATCTTGTGATAATAATGTAAAACTGTAATGAATAACATAATTCAGTGAAGGGGAAAAAGTGTGTAGCCCTATTACTAACATGAAATGACTCTGCAAATCAAATGTCCCTTTACTCAATACAAGGCTCCTGAAACTGGCATGTAGTATATAAACTGCTTCAAAACAGTAATAGAATCTATGCCATCAGCCTTCATGCAGTAAATTCTGTGACAGCAGTGTAATATTGTAATGACATGACATGACGGAGTGAATGGGAAAAAAGGTGCATAGTTGTTACTGAATTATGAATTGAATCTGTACATTGAAGACCCTGATGACTTGGCAAAAGGGTCCTGTAAATGACATGCCATCTCTGAACTACTTTCAGATGCTTAAATAATGTAAGCCATCTCTCTGCTTAGATTTTGTGATAATGATGTTATAAACAACATGATTCAGTGCAGGGATACAAAAATGTGTGGAGCTATTAATGAACTAGGATTGACTTGGCCAATAAGAAACCTTACTAACTCTGAAAAAAGGCCTGTAAACATGGCATGCAGTCTCTAAACCTCTTTGAAACACTAACATAATTTTAGCATTCTCCACACCTGTGATTCATGTCTACCAAACAGTACAAAATTCCCAAACCAAATAAGGAATAATTCCAAAAAAGTTTCCAGTACTCTGGAACATTGCTCTGGAAGAATATTCCAGCTGAGATTAGAAATGCCCACTCTATTACCTTCTTCCAAACCCAGTATATCTGGAGGCTTCAGTTAAACAAAATTCCTTTGTATGAAGGCCTCAAGGTAGATTAGTTCTTCAGCTAAATTGTGTTACTCTCTTTCAATAAAGTCATCATTATTATCATTATTATTATTAATCTCTATACAGACATGTATGGTCAAAAAGAAATGACAAGCATGTGAATTAATACTTATATGACAAAGATATTATGCTGTCTGATTGCTTCCATAGTTAACTGCTTACAAATTTTGCTTTTCCCTAACAACTATGCATAACCAAAACTTACTTCAATGTTTGCTTCTTGCAGAGGGAAAGCAACTCTATTATAACTGAAGCACTTGTCTTGGAGAACTTAATAAATCCTTGACAAAAAGCAAATTGCACAAACATGCACAAGAATTTCTCTTACAAGAAATCTAATCCTATAGTGGATAAAATCCCAGTATCATAGAATAACCAGGAGTTTAAGTGTAGAGAAAGCAGGCAACTGGGAGAGCATTATATACTGTACAGTTTATTTTTTTTAGTTGAAAATGTTAAAGCCATATAATTTATTTTCTGTTGTGCAAATGAAAGTAGAAATGAATTCTTTCAGTACCGGTATATTATGTTTATCAGAAAATGATCATCTGATCACATTAACAGGAAGAAATAACTTCAGCCACCACTGGATCCAGCCCTCCCTGATGTACAAAAACATCTTTCCATTTATGTATCTTGTACATGAAAGATGTAACTCTTACAGATTAACTCTCCTTGCTCCCACTAGTGGCCACCTGTATACCAAATATTTACCAGCTCAATCTTGGGTAAAACCTATAACAGGATGCTTGAATTTGTGAGGAAGGATAAGAGTTCCTTGATGATTTTGGCATATATTCTCAATCGGCTTCAGACAACATCTAAGTGTGCATACCGTGTACTGCAGCTTTGCTTCTTTCATTAGGTGAGTTGAGGATGGGGGGAGAAAGAGACAAAATAATGTCATCTTGTATAAAGACCTGGAAAAATATGATGTAATCTATAATCAGATCTATAATCTGATTGGAAACTTAAAAGAATAGCATAATGTCTACCCTCTGTTTTGCAAGTTCTCCCTGAACAACAGAAACCTTGATCCTCTCAACATCACTACTGGCACCACCTCTGTCCACTGGCTCATCACTCTGACCAGCATCATCTTCACTGCCACTGCTGTTCCCACCACTTGCACCTATGACAATAAACAATAGTATATGGTTTATTTTGTTGCTCTACAGCAAAGTAAAGGTAGGTATTTAGTGCCAAGTCAAGAGTAGTAAGCTTGCCCAAGGGCACACCATAGTAGCTGAACCAGGTTGCTCTGATGGTAAGATATAAACTCACATCCTTTAATCTGGCATGCTAACCATTGAGTCAACACAGCTCCCCATAAACAGTAGTAAGTATCAAGCAGTATGGATGGATGTTTGTATGTGTGTGTGTGTCTTTTCAATTTATTATATATACCAGAAATATCCAAGAGGACTGGTTTCGGACCAACTACTGGCATAAGATGTTCAAATCTGACAGTGAGAGTTTCTAATAAAAAATCATAATCTGGACTCTGACTTCCAGGTAACTTGTTCTGTTCTAATCAAGCTTGGGAGTAGACCATTTAATTTCATATGTAAAGAGAGACTGCCAGCAAACAGCTGAGTCAGTTTCTTAATGACACTAAAAAGCTACCTGGTACTCAAATATGTCCTATACAGATTGATGAGGATATTCATATTTATTGCTTTATACTAATGTACAGCCAAAACTGTGAATAACAAGTTTGACTGCTAGTATCTGGTATGTTCTGTGCTGGTCAGTAGTAGGCAAAGAAAACCAGGCTGAATTATATGCAAGCTTGCCAAAGAAATTTGCTTAACATGACAAAATTTACATGTTTTCATTTACAAATAATGACGTCTGGTTGGTGTTTACTTTTCTTTTCTTTTCAAAACTTATGATGCCACTTTGTGTACATGTACAGTAGTCAAATATTCCCAGTGACCAGCCATATCCCCAGTGACTGGACATAAATGATACAGTTACTTTCCCTTCATTAAACTCAGGGCAAGTTCAAGTCTCCTTCAGTAACACTGACTTTAGACTTTTTTGACCCACAAAATCAAAAGGTTTCTTTCAAACCCAATGTGTTGGTCAGTTACAAGCCTTTAGTAATGATACGTTGTCAAAAAATTTAAATGTGTTCAAAAATATCAGTCTTCTTTTGGTCACTGTAACCCTGACCAAAGACTTTTTTTGACCACAAAATCAATAATCTCCTCCCTTACATCAAGTGCTAGCCATCAATAGAGCTTAGCCCAGGTCTGAATGTCATGTTTAATGTTATTCTGTATAATCATTTTCTTCTTTCAGACCAAGTAAGCTTGACCAATGACCTTATGATCTTGAGGTTGATGGATACTTTTCTTGCCCCAAGTCATCCACATTGTTTTGAGCAGGTCTGTTATGAAAATGTAACGGTAATATGCAGAAGCTATTTTTTAAAATCACAGTGACCCTTGGCCTTTGACCCAAAAATTGATATCCACAAGCTTGGTAACTGTAGATGGAGGAGAAATGGAGTTTTTGGGCTGAAGCAAAATTAGTAACAAATGGATGAACAGACAAATGGACATCATATCTTAAAAAGTGTCATGTTATGGAGGGTACACATAAATGCCTAACAATCTTGACACTACAACTCTAAACATAGTTGGGATTTCCTAGAATATAAAAATGAGCTAAATTACTTAGACTGCTTCAGGAATTTCAGTATGGAATGGTTATTTTTAATGCTCCTATGGGTCAAGCCAAGTATACCCAAACTGAGTGTAATCAATGGTTACATAGGGATGTACCCAAATAAGACCAAAGAGTATGAATTGACTCCCTTCTTCAAGTACAGTTTCATTAGCCCAAAATGAAAGCACATCACATATTACCATCATCAACAAGTATCCAAGTAACCTAAACTAAGATGCTGCAGGATTGAGATTAACTAAGTTGTTTGAATGGTATTAAAATGACAAGAAAGCATTTGCATACAGATACTGAAGACATGGTTGGTTGAAAAATTCAAAATATTTAAAGAAATGAATCATTTTCATGTAAACTTTAGCAATATTGTGCTTTCAATGAGTAAGATGTAGATAAGGGTAAAAGCCAGAGTAGTCAAGCCAGAGTAGTCAAGCCAAAGTAGTCAAGTACCAGAAGCACATCTAAGGATTATTTTTGTGACCAATAAAATATTTAAACAATCATCATCATCATTGGGTTTGGTAACATGCTTGCATTTGTTTGCACACTGAAATAGATTAGATAAAACCATGCGAGTCTGTGTTTAATCATTAATGTATATGTGAAGTGCAATTCCTTTGCTGCATTACTGAATGGGTAGGCTGACATCATGTGAATGTGTTTGGCTGCTAATCCCAAGTGACTCTTGGACATGGAGGTTTGTTTGCTTGTTAATTTTTAGACACTGAATAATTATATACTTCTGTATGTTTTTGGAGAGCAAAAGTATTCATTATTTTATTTTTGCCATCATAAAACAAACAGAAAATACATAAAGTTTAAGAACATCTTGGCTAGGGATATGCAAAATCTTCCATAGCAGAACTGTAAGATAAATCAAAAGCTATTAACCAGTAAACCCAGTGAATAAATTGTAACTACACAGATACCTTCCAGTTGCAGGCTACTTGATGTGCCTGAATCCTTCATCACCAAACAACATTTACATTTTTTCTCAACTGAATTGAGATGGTCTCTCCCTCTGGAACTCTGGAGGAGCTTTTTAAGTCCTACTTTGTCAACCATTGCATGCTCCTTAGTCATGACAATTTTTGCCAGTTTTATCAGTTCAGTTTTAACTGCATTGCACCCATCTTCTGTTCCATTTATTTTTATTCCTTTCTGGTCTCCACAATCAATAAAGGAAAGCCTCACATGTGAGTTCTCAAATCTTTTTTCCAAGGCTTTGATATCCTCCATTTTGTATCTTTCGATAAATTTCACCTTTACTGGCTCTAATGCCAAAAATAATCCTTGGACATTATATTTTTCAAGGTAAATTTTTATTTCATCAAAGACACCTTGAAAGATGTCATCCACAGCAACTATCAAGACTCTCTTCATTTTGGTTTCTATGACAACCTTTTGTTTGTGCTTTTCCAGTATCCTCTGAACAATCTGTGACCACTGTTCCTCTCGAACATTCTGAACCATGACATCATCCAGTTTTATCTCCTTCTCAACAAGGCAATCCTTGACAAGTTGGATTGCCTTTTGGACCTCTCTCTCATCTCGTGCAAACATTTGAACATCCTCTTTACAATCCACATCCCAAACTCCAATGACCTTCTGAGACTTCATCTTCTGCATGATGTAGTCGGTAATTTCTTTGACAAATAGTAGATCTTTGGCTGCTTTAGACATTAGCATTCTGCTGCTTACAAAACTTCGAAGCTTTTCATGCATTTGTACAACTGCTTTCTGAACAACATCAGACTGACCAACAAAAATTGCCCTCATGTTTTTCAAGTTCAGATCAAAGGATAAGCCATGGTATTTCTCTTCTATGTCTTGTTTAAACCGTGATGCTCTTAGCAAGGTCATCTCATATGCCTTCATTTGCTTTGTTTCTGTGATCCTCTGCTTCTCAAGCTCTATCTGGGTTTCGGCCTTTGCAATGTCTACAGAGGAAGGCCATCTAGCATTTCCATTTATGTCTGACAGACTCTTTTCAAACATATGTTTGTGCTTTTCATTTTTTACCAGAAACCTGTGCATCTGAAAGTTCAAATCTTTCACCTCCACTGGATCTGGTAACTTCAACTCACTCACTGTATCCTCTGCTTCATGGGTTAAGTTAGAAAATTTATCTGCTTCCAAGTCATCATCCAAGCATTCATAGTACAGGCAAACTTGAATGTCTTTCTTGTCAATTGTGTGTGGCCTCATGCATACCCTTTCAGCATCTGTAAGAAAAAAACACTGAAAACATTGCTATCCCATAATGTTTCCATACTAAGACAGACAAAATAATTTTAACTAAATGGTAGTCAAAAAATATTGTAAGAAATAATCAGACAAGTTTTAGAAATGGGGACCTTATAAACCATTGCTAGACAAAATCAAGACTTGTTAAACTATTGCCAGACATACTCAGACTAATTTTAGAAATGGAGACCTTATAAACTATTGCTAGACATACTCAGACACTCAGACTAGTTTTGAAAATGGACCTTATAAACCACTGCTAGACATAGACTAGTTTTAATAAAGGACCTTATAAACCATTGCTAGACATGTTCAGACTAGTTTTAAAGAAGGACCTTATAAACCATTGCCAGACATACTCAGACTAGTTTTTAAAAAGGACCTTATAAACCATTGCTAGACATACTCAGACTAGTTTTTAAAGAGGACCTTATAAACCATTGCCAGACATACTCAGACTAGTTTTTAAAGAGGACCTTATAAACCATTGCCAGACATACTCAGACTAGTTTTAAAAAATGACCTTATAAATCATTGCTAGACATAGACTAGTTTTTAAAAAGGACCTTATAAACCATTGCTAGACATAGACTAGTTTTTAAAAAGGACCTTATAAACCATTGCTAGACATACTCAGACTAGTTTTAAAAAAGGACCTTATAAACCATTGTCAGACATACTCAGACTAGTTTTTAAAAAGGACCTTATAAACCATTGCTAGACATACTCAGACTAGTTTTTAAAAAGGACCTTATAAACTATTGCTAGACATAGATTAGTTTTTAAAAAGGACCTTATAAACCATTGCTAGACAGACTAGTTTTTAAAAAGGACCTTATAAACCATTGCTAGACATAGACTAGTTTTTAAAAAGGACCTTATAAACCATTGCTAGACATACTCAGAGTAGTTTTTAAAAAGGACCTTATAAACCATTGCTAGACATGTTCAGACTAATTTTAAAGAAGGACCTTATAAACCATTGCCAGACATACTCAGACTAGTTTTTAAAAAGGACCTTATAAACCATTGCTAGACATACTCAGACTAGTATTAGAAAAGGACCTTATAAACCATTGCTAGACATACTCAGACTTGTTTTAAAAAAAGATCTTATAAACCACTGGTAGACATACTCAGACTAATTTTAAAAAAGGACCTTATAACACCATTGCTAGACATGTTCAGACTAGTTTTAAAAAGTACCTAATAAACCATTGTTAGACATACTCAGACTAGTTTTAAAAAAAACCTTATAAACTATTGCCAGACATATTCAGACTAGTTTTAAAAAAATACCTTATAAACCATTGCTAGATATACTCAGACTAGTTTTTTTTTTATAAAACCTTGTAAACCATTGCTAGACATACTCAGACTAGTTTTAGAAATGGGGACCTTATAAACCATTGCCAGACATACTCAGACTAGTTTTAAAAAAAGACCTTATAAACCATTGCTAGACAGACTAGTTTTTAAAAAAAACTTATAAACCATTGCTAGACATACTCAGACTAGTTTTAAGAAAGGACCTTATAAACTATTGCTAGACATACTCGGACAAGCTTTAAAAAAGGACCTTATAAACCATTGCTAGACATACTCAGACTAGTTTTAGAAAAGAACCTTATAAACCATTGCCAGGCATACTCAGACTAGTTAAAAAAATACTTATAAACCATTGCTAGACATACTCAGACTAGTTTTAAAAAAGGCCTTTATAAACTGTTGCTAGACATACTCAGACTAGTTTTAGAAATGGGGACCTTATGAACTATTGCAAGACATATTCAGACTAGTTTTAGAAAAAGGGACCTTACAAACTATTGCGAGACATATTTTATGAAATAAGCACTTTAACAACATAATTATTTCCACAGGAAAGTCAGTTACTACGCTTAATCTCATTGCCTTTTTGAGCATATTGAAATCTGTGATGAAAAGACCACTGACAATACCTTTACAATATTATGTAAGTGTATACTATATTCAATACTGAAAAACATGTCCCTAACATTCATGACTGCATAATGGATCAATTTTCACTTCAGCTTAATGAGGTTCACCATTGAAGTACCCAGATCTAAAAACATTCTAATTTTAATGCACTATGTGGCTACTACTACTACTACTACTACTACAATGACTTCTACTACTCAAACTAGCAATAAGTAGTAGTAGCAGTAATATTTCATGGGTGATGCTCATTTAAAAGGAAATGAATACAACCCAATTTCAGTGACGGAAAATCAATGTGGCTCTGCAAATGTACATATAAGCATAAAAATACAATAATAATAATAATAATATTAATAATAATAATAAAGATAACTAAATGTTTTCAATAAAACCTCAAATAGGTACACTGAAACAACTTTGTAGTATGTTGTTGTGGGTACCTGTGTTCCTGTTGTGAGCCTAGCCCTTCCTATTATGGCCTCAAACCTAACTCTTCCTAATACAGTGTACTGACCAAGAGTAGTAGTTTTTAATCCATGGGTCATGATCCAAAACTGGGTTGCCATGCTGTTTTGAGTGGGTTGCCAAGATCAACCCTAATAATTTGAAATTTCCTGGCCAGTGGCTTTTTTAGCATTTGATTAATTGCAAGGCTATCACAACAAATCTAATCTGTGTCACTGCCCAAAAAGGTTAAGAACCACTGACCTACAGGTTTATTATTGAAATGAATACTTTATAATAGAGCTAACTCATTTTGTCTTTTTTATGAATTTTATGAAATGACTTTGGACAAGCAACATTGAATATTCATCCATATCATAATTTATGGTATGTAATCTCGAAGAAAAAACTGTTAATTTTATGGTAGTATCCTTCCTTAACCATTTTAACTATATTTCTATAATAGAGCTAAACCAGTGATATACTTTCTTGCTTTCAAACACTATTTTCTAACGAGAAATAACAGAAAAATAATTCATTAAATGTGTTGATGTTATGAAATCTTACCATTAGGATCATAATCTGTTGGGGGGACCTCAACAAAGCTGAAGTCCTGCTAACAAATTCTGACTCTAGAGTTGAATTTTCTCATCTTATATATTGTATTCTATTAGCCTCATGTTTTTGATTAAGGAACCTTCATACATCTGTCACAATTCAAATTTTAACAAGAATTATAAAAATTAATAATGTCTTACCCTTCACATTCTCAAAGGAAACAACACAAGACTGTTTGTCCCTTCCAAACCTGACATCTATAAGTGGGCCACCACCACTGTGTTTTGTATTATTAAAGTGCAACTCAATTATGTCCCTTGTGGTTGATGGGAGCAATCCACTCAGTTGAACATGGCGAGTGATTGGGACTCTTATAACCTGGATATATTGCCCCTCCAATGGTTTCTCCTTTACCCTCACCAGTAACTTCTCAACATCTGAAATGCAAATCTGAAACATCTGCAGTCACTCAGTGATAATAATTATGCTTTGAATGTTTGTGTCAGCTTTTGTTCAATTAAACAAGAATCAACACATACTCAACTTGTGAAGTTCTATGCAAGTGGAACCAGATCAAAATCAATATAGAGGGCCCCAAGTGGCCGAGTGGTCTAAAGCGCTCACCATTATGGATCACTGCCATCTCACCTCAGTCTGTGTGGGTTCGAGTCTCGGATTTGGTTCATGTGGTTATGTGAGAAATCTTGCCAGTAGCTTCTCGTGGGTCGGTGGTTCTTTCTGAGGTTTCCCAGGTTCTTCCTCCACCATTTATACTGGCCGCCATGTATAGCCTATCTTGTGCTGAAAAATGGCATTAAACCCTACAACAACAACAAAACCAATATAAACAATCAAATCATTTTTTAAATGGGCTGTCACCATTATACACACAAAATAATACAATGCTAATTTCCATTGTTTGGTTTCTTTTGTAAATATGTGAAAAGTTTATTCCTCCCTAAATAATAATAATCCCAGAAACACATGACATATTGCTATAAACATTCACAATCTGCATACCTGGTGGTTCAGAAAAAGTAACTAAAGCTGTTCCTGGTAATCTTCTAAAGAGAATCTCGACTGGTATTGCTTTACAGCAGGGTTCTAGATAGAGAACCAGTAATTCTTGTGTTGTGCTAGGGCTGAGATTTTTCAGGAAAAGCCGGATGGGATCCAGAAAGCAAGGAACATACTCCTCAACTGTCAGCCTTGTCTCCTCCAAGTAGAATGATTCTCTCTTTTGTTTCTCCAGGACACTCTGCACAACTGATTTTTTTAAAAATAAAAAACAGAAACCTGTGATTAAAATTGAGTGTATAATTTTGTTTTTTATACTACATTAATTGCCATTAAGGTCAGACAACCTATTTCTAAATGTTCCCAGTACCACATTCAACAACATGGTCATATCTATGAAAAGAGATTCAAATAGACACTAATCCAGTTTCTTAGCCAGCTATGTATGAATCATTACATAATCAGGTGACTGGATGTGAGCTTGGCCAACCACATTGGGAAAATAGAAAGAATCTACCATATAACTTATGCAAACAAAACTCATAACAGCTGAGATTTTTACAAAATTTTCACAATATATATTTATGACTCTTTGTTTCAATATTGACAAATTTGTCACCTCTATTTCTGTAAATCTGGCATAAATTATAGAGGCTGTAAATCTGGCATAGACTTTTATAGGCTGTAAATCTAGCATAGAATTACAGAGGCTGTAAATCTGGCATAGACTTTTATAGGCTGTAAATCTAGCATAGAATTACAGAGGCGGTAAATCTGGCATAGAATTATACAGGCCATAAATCTGGCATAAAATTATGGAGGCTGCAAATCTGGCACATGCTGGTTTCATGGAAATAAATACGCAAATCTGTAGGCAAAGCATTCTGAGGGATCAATTATGACATAAACTATAAACATGATAAAGAAAGTACAAAGAGTGGGAATAACTTTACCTGAGGGATGTTTGAAGGTAATAACAGCCTCTCCCTTCTTTTTCTTCCATTCCAGCTTCTCTATTTCTCCACCACCACTCTTCCTTTTATTCTCAAAGAAGAGCTCCAGAGCATCAAGGGAATGTGAACTTTTCAGGCCCCTGACTCGGATCATTCTCTGGCTTTCATCAGCCTCTTGATCTTTCTCTTGTTTACTTTTAATCTCTTCAGTGACTGATGGGATAAGGGACATTAAAATGTTAAACTTTTAAAAAAATGACTTGACTTACCAAATACTATACAAAATCTATCTTTTACTAGTGTTTCTCCCATATCATTTTAGGATGGAACTTTGCCATGCTAATATTTCTTGGCATCATGCCATTCTTAACATAGTTCCATGCCTTTCTTTCCAACAACTTGTCCTTTTTTCGGTTGCAAAATACCTCAATTGTTTGTCACCACTGTAATCAGTTGGTTAGGTGATCAATTTAATTTCAACAATTTCAGGATGATGTGACACAATTATGAGGTCTGGTATTCTGGCTGGCCTTAAAGGGCCTATTGTGTTACTGTTTATGTTGCATGAGAAGACCTTTACACATCTGGTAATAAATATGCTTCCACAAGCCCAGACAATTTTTTTCAGGATCAGAAGCAATATAACTGTACCCAAACACAAAAGAGGTCTTTGTTTATTGGAACTGTACAATTCGCAGCAGTGTGTGTGGTCCCTGGACAGTGTTTTGACAAGCAGTTGAGGATATATGATTCAAGGGTTTATTTATTTTGACAATAGTTGGATATGGTCATTTAAATGACATGCTAATTACTGTCCACTTATCTGAATGACAGCACTGATTTGTATGGGGTTTCAATGCATTGGACTGGAGTCTATCAGTAAGACTGTATGGGGTTTCAATGCATTGGACTGGAGTCTATCAGTAAGACTGTTTGCATGGGGTTTCAATGCATTGGACTGGAGTCTATCAGTAAGACTGTATGGGGTTTCAATGCATTGGACTGGAGTCTATCAGTAAGACTGTTTGTATGGGGTTTCAATGCATTGGACTGGAGTCTATCAGTAAGACTGCATGGGGTTTCAATGCATTGGACTGGAGTCTATCAGTAAGACTGTTTGCATGGGGTTTCAATGCATTGGACTGGAGTCTATCAGTAAGACTGTTTGCATGGAGTTTCAATGCATTGGACTGGAGTCTATCAGTAAGACTGTTTTTCACCAACAGATTGACAGGTTTTGATATTCATCAGTTAATAATTTAATGGCATTAAGGTACTGGCCATTTAATTTTACAAATCAACCACTTGCATAGTTTTATAATTTTACAATAATAGTAATAATAATAATGAGATTTATTATTTTAACAAAAATATACAGCCCACAAATAACTTGAAATTATTCTTGCTCTGATTTATGAAAAGGAAAAACGTTACATTCAGTATTAATAGTTGTAAAAAAAAATATTGGGATAAAAGAAAAAAAATATTCTGGCTTGAAAAGATCCTTTATGTGTATTAGTCCAATACTTGAAAGGATAAAAGGGCATACTAAATGCTTGTCTTATTAAACCATTCTATTAAAATGGAACATCTAATGAAATAGTAAACACACAGATCCTGCCTTTCAATAAATAAAATCATAGTTCATCTATGGAATTTAAAGGATGCATGAAAGAATAAGAAGACATTTAAAGTCTGGTCAGATTAGAACATTTCTTATAAGTAACTAGTATTGACATTAAATAATGATTATTATCAGATCATTACTAATGATAGACTGAAAATTTTGTGCATGTGACTAAGTATGCATTCAATATCATCAGCTCATAGCATTACTGCTGCATCTATCATTGTGCTAAGGAAAGACGAAAACAAAGAAAATTAATATGAATAAAGCCTGTATCAAGGATTATACTACAGAAACTTTTTGTGAGGAGTGCATATGAATCATGTGAATTTATATTTCAAGGTTCATTCCAATAATAATAATAATAATAATAATAGAATTCATAATGCCATAAGCACACTTTTAATTATGAGATGCATGGTTGGAGTAAAAGTGCCCTTTTTGGAGTATAAAGTGTCTTTTTGGGAGGATAATTACCATGCCCTTTTTAGATCCTCAAAGGGAAACACTTTTTACAGTTCAGATCATGACATAAAAAACAGTAAAACCTCACTGGAAAAACCATTGTTATGAAAGACCAGATTCTAAATACATAAAATTAATCAGTTACATACAAAATGACCTCTGATAAGAGACCACCTGTCTTAGGAAACCATGATTTATTTGCAAAGAGGTTGTCTTTCAAGACAATTTTTACTCTACATGATCAATACTTGTTTGCTAATAATTTTTAAATAAATTAAGTCCATTTACATTTAATTACTAAAATATAAATTTGATTAAAAAATTGACTGCTTAAAATACAAGCTTATTTTGAATTAATTACACATAACTGAAGACAACAAGAGACCCAAGAGGTAGTCAGACTACAAGCTTAGCCAGCAAACATTTACCCAGAAGCCCAATGCAAAAACAGTTGACTAAATAATCTCTGGAAAAGTATATAATGCTATCTGTCAGACTTGTGCAAAATCTTTTGACTGTTGTTGTACGAAATAGTTATTCAGTTGTTTCAATCCAAATATTTTATAGCAATGATATATTTGAATGAGGATCAACATCATTCTTCATTCTTAGAAATTTGAAAGGCATTTATGTAACAAATTATGTCAAATTTTGTTTAGCGGCTTTGGAGAACTTAGTTAAAGGTTGCACTGTTTATCAAGTTAAACAAAGTATATGTGAATAGATTGATGGATAAACAATGCACAACAGGTACTGCTTATGACAATACCCTGAGTTCAGCTGGATTTATGGCTAGATGCACTTACAAACAAAACAAAGATGTTCAATTCTTTAAAGAGTAGAAACTAACATGGAGAAATTACCCTAGCTGCCATTATGATAATGTTGTACCATATTGTCTGTTAAGACTAGGGTCATCCCTAATGATTGTTTCTACAATGTAGAGGATAGTCTTATTACCTGATTAACTGTTGGACAGGACATTTCAAACAAAAACAAGGAAGAGGAGGCAAAATCCCAATTCCCATAGCAGAAATATTGCTTGTCAGATCAGGACATTTTTTTATTATTTAGGATCTACTAGACATAAAAAGTCTTTTACACAAAATCCTGTTTTTATATGACCATCCATTCAGGAGGAGCAGCAACAGCAAGGTTTTCAAGATGGCTGCTGTAGTGGCTGACATTTTTACAGGTGTGCAAAATAAAGTGAATCGTAACCATAATACCCTGTGTATGTGAATATAAGCCAGAAATAAAACAAAAGCTGGACTTGAATACCAATTTTCCTATTGAAATATGTTTCCTCAATAATTCTTTTCTAATTATAATACCTTAGGAGAACTACTATTACTTTGCAAATCAAGACCTCCCAGGTTAAAACATTTTAGCTAAAATGCTAAAATTATCTGACCACCTAGGTGACATTTAAATAGAGTGATCTCCACTTGATATAGGAATTAGTGCCAAATCCCATTAATACTTGAGTTACCCCTGGAGTGGAAGGCATGTTCTCTATACAGATGTATCTGCAGGAAGGCTGTGAGGGCATATGTGATTTATGATTGGTAAATATTATCAAAGAAATATATTTTACTAGAAAAAATAGTTTTATTTTCTTAAAATAATTTATCTGATTATAATACCTTAGGAGAATAGGTAAAATGTGGAGGGAGATGACTCCCCTTACCCCTGGGAGACCATGTCTTGTCCCCTATGTTATGTATGACAGCTTCAAGATAACCTGACTGGAGAAGAAAGTCCGTTTGTCAGGGATCATTTTAGAAAGGGAAAAATTTTTCTGCCTGCAAATCCAACATAAGTTGCAAAGCAGCATCATTAAGCAGCTGTTAAATGACCCAGGTAGCATGTTCAGCAATGGCTGTTGAGTCTTTTAGGATGAAAGATCTCTGTGATAAAAGCCGGAGAAGTGCACTGAGATCTTCATTCCATAGCATAGATAATAACAGTTTGATTACAGTTTCGAATATATGCAATGTTTATGGTGACTATCTAACTTCAAAGCAAATTCATTTGGTATGGGGTTATTTTCCGACATGGGGAACAAATAACCCACTTTATCTAAGATGAAAGTGTCTATGCTGATATATCATCCTTTCCATCAGTGAGTGGAAGAGGAGGCATTATCTCCCTTGATGCAATGGCTTGGTTTTACTTGAGAACCGTTTTACAACTCACGCTTAGTCCTGTGGATTACCTTGAGAAGAAGTGTCTCAAGTAGAGAGGAATTCATTACAAAACTCTGATTCCCCATCAATGACAATCTGTTTTTGGCAATGAAAGCAGGGGCTGTCATGAGTGATACAGACCCATATTGTCAGAACTGCATGTAGACGGTTTCACTAACAGAGCATGAATTTCATTGATTCTGCCAGCTGTTCACGACTGCAGTGATGGATCAAGTTTTATATGAGAGGTGAACATCGAATGAAGCTCTTTAGAGTGGTTTAAATAGTGTCTTGTTTAGCCAGGTTAGTACCCTTGATACATTCCACTTGGGCAATGATCCAATGTCACTGAACATGTGTAATCAAATAGAACAGAAGATCGGGCAGGTTTTGGATTTGTCCAATATCCTCTCTTCCATGATGATACAGTATGCCAGTGACCATGGAACAGTAGGCTCTAATTGTGATTGGTGCTTTTGTTTCTCATCAAAGAGCCATAGTAGGGAGTTGGCTATTGAGGTATGGATACCTACAGTGGTAGGAAGTGTTTTTTTTGTGCACCAATGAATGAAGATATTATGTTGCCTTCATAATACACCTTTACAATGGAGGCCATCATCTTGCTTCAGCAATTTTCCTACCACTAGTTGTCAAAACTGTTTGTTCCTGAGGGTGTGCTTTAATAAGACCCAGACATGCATGTTTAGCAACTCTGGGAATATGAAACACTTGCCATTGTGGTTGCTTGAGTAGATGAATATCCCATTTGAGTGGCACAATCAGGATGAGGTGACACTCTAATCCTCTTGTTTTCTTGCCACCTTCAGAACCAGAGGTTTTGGAGAGTAAGTATATATAGTGAGGCCATTCCAATCTATATACATATAAAAGAGCATTGACTGTCCAGGCCTGTGGATCTAGGACTGCTGAGACAAAGGTTGGCATTCCACATTTTTGCAACTAGGATCATGAGTCCACGAATACATTTAGCCAGTCCAGGATATCACAAACTTAGAAGTGGATTTGCCATTGAAGACACCACTTTTGAAAATCCCAAACAAGAATACAAAAGATCTGGGGACATAATTTGCTGTCAGATAAGACACCACTGGTGCTTAGACAGAATAAGAGCTCCATTCCAATGCAGGTTCTCCAGCCACTATTGAAAAACTTCCGGAAAGGATTTTATGTCAAAACTGCTTTTATGTAAATGAAAATCCATGTTTCAAATGAGTTTTACCATTTTTGAGATCGAACTTTATATTGTGCAGATTGTGAGAAATTGGTCCAATGGTCAAAGATTCAGCCTCCATTTTGACCACAGAAGCATTTGTAATGAGCATCCAAGAAGGCAACCTAGGACTAAAACATCCACTGTCACAATGAGCAAATTCAGCAGGTGAAGGAATTCTCTGACAAATGGATTGTTTTATATAAGCAAGGAAGCCACCATTGTACTAATTCAATGCTTGTCCTTAGGATGACATCCTCTGTTTATCTGAGCACTGAGCTCCAGACTTAAATGACCAAACTCTTGAAATGGTATGAATTTAGAGATGTCAGTGTTGACAAGGAATCTGAGGATAAGAAGGACAGTAACAAGGGATATCATGTCTTGCTCAAGTGCTGTTTTTGTAGAATGTAGTCTTTGTAGGTGAATCATATTGATAATATTGATCCACATAGATGTTCCATAATTCTGTAACTGAGGCTGTTGTTGTTCTCTGTATCGCTCCCCAGCATGTGATATGGTTTTGAACCCTTGCATAAAACTGATAACATCTTCGTGCCTCAAGATGTGCTTCTGTGCCAATCCCCTTTGCTACCCCTAGTATTGCCACTCACTGACTTCTGTTCATAATATATAAGTCTGACCTGAGGCATCTCTGTCTGTAGAGAGCTTACAACTCATCACAAGTGAAGGCAGTAACTTAAGTATTCATGGGATTTGGCACCAATCCATGTATCAAGGGGAAATCACTAATTGCCACCTATGTGGGCAGATAACTTGTAGCTCTTTAGCTAAAATGTGTTTACTTTGGGAGGGCAGGATTTGTGAGGTAGCAGTAGTTCTCTTAAGATATTATGATTGGTAACATATTTGAAGAAGAAATATGTTCACATTGTACACTAATGCTATGTTAAAATAACCATACCAGTCATATCAGTATTTTTAAAAATTTATTTTTAACATATTTTCTTTAAAAGACAGATTAGAATTTGTAATACAAAGAGATGAAGAACAATAAACCTGTCTTAAAAGGTGGCAGCTCTGTCTTCCTTTGATGATCAACATCAGCTTCACTAAATGGTCTCTTTTGGACTCCAGGGACTGGTGGTAAGGGAAACTCTGCTGAGCTCTTTGGACGCACTTTTAAAGGTTTAAAATCATCTCTGAAAACTGGGGTCAGGTAATCTAGGAAAACAAATGCAATAAAACAACTCAAATTCACAAGTACAATATTTGAGTATCAAGCACTATAATTATGTAGCATAAATGGAAAAGTGTCCAATCAAATAAAACGGACTTGGGCAAAATGAGTAGATAAAAAATGAGAGGGAAAGGGGATGGGCACCTGGTCAAATGTTTACTATGATGCCAACTTTTAATTTGGCTTTCATAAAGTATTCAAATTGCTACAACTTTTAAATAATCTGAAAGGCTTAAAATCTACCTGATCTAAATAAGAACTATAAATAAGTTTTAGCTTTGCACTCATGTCAGAAAATTCTTAAAACATTTAAAAATGTCTTCATTTATTATGTGTAACATATTCTATGAGAGCTGATTCCAAGTGTACCATATTTGTCAGCCTATAAGTTGATCTGGAGCATAAGCTGAATCGGCAAATTTTTTAAAATTTCCATCCTTGATCCATATATAAGTTGATGCTATTAGTATAATACGAGACCAGATGAATTACCTCGGCTTTGTCTTTCTTCACTTCATTCCACACAGCATCGAGAATTTTATCAGATCTGTAACTCTGTAAATTTTCAGGTCAGGATCATTAAATGTAGCTAAAAGTACCTAATTTGTTTCAAACAAAGTATTTTTAATGAATTATGTACTTTTAGCTACATATAATGATGCAGGCCTGAAAATGTATTGAGTTACAGATAAAATAAAATTCATGATGATGTGTGAGATGAAACTATAGTAACGTCCAGTTTCATTAATATTAATGGTATCACTGTATGCTATTGCAGATTAACAACAAAATGGAAATTACATCACTGATGCTTTTCCCAGTTTTGTTTTGGAGAGAGAGAGAGAGAGAGACATATGAATTCTATCACATTTTTCTTCTTGTACCTTGTGATCAAAATAAAATATACCCAACATGAGAGATAGATTTCAGCCTTCCTCATGTTATTTTGTATTTTACTACCACTGTAAATCCAAATCTTTTCTCAAAGAGAGAAAACAGTGTGTGTGTGTGTGTGATATTTGGATTTTTAATGTATCTTTAAAATTTTTTCAGTCATATCGCTATGATGTCTGCATTGGCAGTTGATAATGATGTCTAGCACTGGGGCATCATGCTGCAGACGTGTAGCATGATGTCCCACCCAGTCACATTATCCTGACACCAGGCCAACCAGTCCTAAGACACCTCCTAATGCTGAGCGCCTAACAAGGCACCTGTTAGTACCATTTTTATAAGTCTTTGGCATGACTTGGCCAGGGTTAGAACTCACGACCTCCCACATCCAAGGCGGATGCTCTAACCACTAGGCCACTGGAGCAGTGACAGAGAAAACAGTAATAAATTAAATAGTAAATGTAAACTATTAAAATACTTACCATACTCCTTCAGTTTCAAAGTTTAAATATTCACAGTATTTATATCCATACAGACTCCTATTAGGTTAAATCCCAAAAGTGGCCATTTAGCATGCTGTCTAATTTTCTTTGCAAGTAAAATGACTCCTCCATCCCCCCCCCAAAAAAAAGATTATTTCTTTTGTGAGGAAGTTCAAAAAGGAAGTACTTTGGCAGAATTTGTTTTTGATCTCTGTTCATCTTAGTTTTTACTTTAAACTACTCTGACAGTTCTGTCGGCAAGTTCAAAAGATGTCACTGGTTTCAGATACATGAGTCAGCACCTGCCATTTCCTTTCATTACATGGTACCGTATTCATAATATCATATCGGCAGCCTCATTTCTCTACTGGTAGCCCCTCACTAATTTGACCTTCTCTGCTGAATCTTGATATCTAACTGGTGTTAGCTTGGATGATCTGACCACAGCTGTAGCATATTTAATTAGCATGTAAATAAAGCTACAAAGCCATGTGGTTCTTGGCACAATGGATATGGTAACTAAAACTAGAAGGAATTATTTACAGTGACATTAATTGATAATGGCATAAATTGTTGCACTTGTACAAGAGCAAGATCACAATGATAAGGTATTCTCTATCTCTCTCATATCAAGGCATATTTTTTTTGATCATCAAGTACAAGATAAAAAATGAAATACCTGTCTTTGTCATGGTTATTCATTTTCTAACTTGTCTATTCTAATGCACATATATATAATCAGATTTAAACAAAATATATTACTAGTGCTTGCTGCTTTAGCACAATTACATCTGATGTACATTAATTTGATACTGATGATCATGTAAATATTTTAAAATCCTTGTCAATGTGGGGTCCTATATTTTTTAAACACACTCTCTCCCCCAAAATGAAATATTTTTTCACACATTATTTTTGGTGCTTTTGGAGAGTTTTTCATGTACAAAAAAATTACATGATACAGTCTATATATAAGTCAATTTGAAGTATAACATGAAACCCAGATTTTTTAGTCAAGAAGTATTGACTTATATGTCGGCAAATACAGTACTGTGTGACAAGAGTTAGAGTGCAGTAAAAGAGAAGGACCTAATGATACATCATTGTTTGACATGTATGCAATAGTGCATTTTTATCATGAAAGGTAATGCCAATTACACGCTTTGTGTGCAAGACAAGTGAATGTAATATTAAAAATCTATTCAACTTAATAAAGATTGAACATTTTCCAAAGAAGCCATGCAACATCAAATGAAAAATAAAAGTGATGCAAAGGTGTATACTATCAAATAGATGGCAATGTATGATAATGTTCATGAATCTTTCTAAATCTATTCAAAGCAGAAATTATATGAAAGTATACCATGAATATGCTGCTCTAAATTCATACAGTAAATGCACCAACTCACCCACATCATCTATTTCCTTAAATCTTGCATAGCCATCACTATCCACTGAGGAAAACCTCTCAGCATCATCCTCTGAAGGTAGTCTCTCCACTGTTGAGTGCGAACTTGTGTTCATTTCACTTTCAGTGGGATCCACTTGAACATCGGAGGAGGCTTCCTTGTGACTTTTAAATCCCTCTTCTGCATAAAGTTGACAGTCATAGGAAATTTTCATTTTGCCAGGATGAACATTGTTGTTCACAGAATCATTCTTGTATCGAATCTGACCTTCTGTCATGTTCACATTGTTTTCATCCTCTTCCAATAGAACAGTTCCTAATGCTGTTGACCTATGCCCAGCTATATCTCTTGGCCCTTTATGTGCAGAAAAAACTCCTTGAGGAGGCTGGGAATCAACTAATGGCCTCAAAGAGGTCATACTGTCCATTAACGATAACTGTGGTGGTGGAAATGTAGGCTGTGAAGATGCTGGTACATGCTGCATGGGCTTTCCTGTAACTGGCTGAGGTACTCCTATACTGGGTACTTCAGCATCTATGTTTGGCTGTGGCATTGTCAGTCTCTGCAAACATACCTCTGCATGTGTTTGGGACATCTTCATATTTGGTATTGGAACAGACATATCTTGTGATGGCACACCTGGAGTAGCTTGGGCTAGAGCATTATTCGGTGAATATTCTCCTATAATTAGTTGTTCCTCTGGCGATGAAAAAAGTATTTCTTGTATGAATGTACCTGAATGTAATGGTGTTTTCACTGGTGAAAGTCGTATCTCAAAACTCTTCATTGTATCATCAAGATCTAGGTTATCTGGAGAAGGATACATTCGACCGTGGCATGTATCAGTTTGCCCATCTTCATCTTCATCACTACCAGCTTTCTCTGTACTGGAAACTGGTCCAAGTTCACTTTGGTTTTGATTGGCTGTGGTTTTATTAAAAGTTTCCTCTTTCATACATTGATGAGCTCGAGAAGATTTCAGCAAAATCAGACCTGTCCTTGTGGATGCAGTCTTCCATGGGATGCCATGATGATCTGCATCAGGATCTGAGTATTCTGTTGGGATCTTATTTTCTCTGGAGCATTCCATTTTCACTGTGATTGGGAATGCATAACCAGATTTAATATTAGTGCAATCTATGCTTTGACCAACCGATCTGGGCGATTGAGAGATAAATGACCCTGACAGAGGGATGGTGCCTAGGAAATACGCAGCTTCAAAAGTGTTGTCTGGATGTGAATTAGCATTGTCTCTTGATCTTCCATCAAAGCCTTGTGCTCTAAGTTTCTCTGACAGAGGTATAACTTGAGAAACATTAGCATGTTGACAACTTTCATCCAAAATGCCAACAGTGTCTTCAGCTACTGGCAGCAATAATTTACCCTGATCATCAATGCCTTTAGTTTGAACTTCAGCACTAAGGACTGGTGTCAAGTTTAGTTGTTCATTAGATGGGGAATGGAAACTTCCAAATAATTCATCAGAACCTATACTAGCAAAGGAATCCAAACAAAATTTGGTCATTGAGTCGTCTTGCAGGAATTTTCTGCGGGCTTGATAGTCTACTGCTTTATTTTCAGCACCAGAGACTGGTGTTACATTTGGTTCTTCACTGGAAGGTGAACGAAAACTTCCAAACATGTAACATGATTTCACTGATGCTGTGCAACAAAAGTCTGAACCTGCCTCATCAGCATCCTGTAAAAAAAGAAATCATAATGGAGAGTACTTTTGCATACAATGCAAGTCTTAAATGGGTTCAGAAGTAATAAACAAGTCCTATAAAGAACACAAAATAAAAGTCAAGAGTATTATCGTTCAATCTTGAAAATTAAATGCAAATAATGATACAACTATTTCTTTTAATAATACACGGGAAATCCCAGTGTACAATACAAGTATCACACACATAAAGCCTGTAAAAATGTCATATGAACAAATTAACAAGATTATTGCAAACAGCACATCATAGTCCCATGTCATGACATTTTCCCTACTAATGACCTTGACCTTTGAGTTACAAATTTGACAACTGTATGATAAGGTGTGGACTGGGCAAACTAGACTTTCATGAAGATATCTACAATGGTTAAAAACAGACAACCTGGATAAGAAAACCCATCACCAACTGAAATTATTCCTTGTTTTGACCTATGACCTTGAGGTGTGGGGCACGGTGTATATACACAAGATAAAGTCAGCTCAAGATATATAAAATATCTTCATTGGTTGAAAAGTCATACCCATATATGGATAAATGTCACTGCTCTATATTTCCCTTGCTGTGACATTTACCTTGAGGCAGTGAGGCATGGCTATGGTATGTGACATGCTAACTTGTTGCAACATTTAGCTGGTTAAAGTTTCATCAGAATATCTTTAACGACTAAAAACTTATCCTCTGGATAAAGATTCAAATTATGTTTACCATTACTGTGCCTTTCATCCTGAGGCAGGGTGGATATCTATGGTGTGTGAAACATTATGTGTATATGATATATAAATAACTAAAGTTTCATAAAATTAGCTTTAGTGGTTAAAAAAAGTTATGTTCCATTCAAAGACACAACTCACTGAACTACATTTTCCCTTTCCATGACCTTGACCTTAAAGCAGAAGGGGTGTCTATGGTATGTAAAACATTTTAGTCGCCTTATAAGCTTACATAATGTTACAGGAAAATCTCTCCAATCATTACAATAAATGTTGACAGAGGGAGGGAGGGAAGGAGGGATGATATTTGTAATAATAACTTTGGGAAGCAGAAGATGATTAAGTATCTGCTATTCAAAACTTTCCAAGGCTATTGCAGAAATATCTAATTTATACAGCTGCTTCATGGCTACTATTTGACTTTTCCTACTTCTTGTGACACCTAATAGAACATAATGCCAAAAAGATCTGCAAAACAGTTTTGTCCAAGTCAAGAAAAATAAAAAATGGGGTCTTACTCTGCCAATCAGCCTAATCACTTAGCATGTCAATGAACAAGAAAGATTTCCACTATCATTTTCTTCACACAACATGGGTTGGTTTTATGATGAAACCAAACTGATAAGATAACAAGTGTCATCAGATAGAGTATGGGTGGTTCTTAAAGCATCATTAAGGCACCAAATTATTTATTCTACACTATAATAAGCCTATTTCACATGGTGAAATGAACAAAAGGTGAAATGAACAAAGCACAGCACCTGAAAAATGAAAGGTTAATGCTGCTGGATAAATCTTTTCATCATGTGTAATTGATCCTTCCAATACAATTTAACTGGACCAGTCATAAGTAACAGTGATTCATGAAGCTTAGATCTACATGAGGATACAAATGTCATGGCACTCTGAGTCTGTTTAAATACTATTTAGAATGGGTGAATCGACAAGAACAAAATTTGTAGATGGATATAAGTGCTAAAGGTCTCACTGGATAGTTTTGTATTTTGACACCTCCCTAATTTTTAAGGTAGAAGGCATGAACCTAATTATCATAAGCCTAGCATTTATAAATTCACACAGAAGCTATATCTGTAATGTGGTTTAGATTTACTTTGAGTTAGGCTTGAAAATGGGTTGGCTTGTTTCGTGACTGCCTGTCACAGTTAGACTAGCATTGGAGATCAATGCGTAACTTAGGCTGTAAAGGAACAGCCAACTGGGGTTACGTATTTACGTATGTCTGCTACAGAGGTAAATATCTAAAAATCGAGATGGTTGAGAGGTGATGAAAAGTATGCTAATTTGTTATAGTACTAGTGAACTTTATTCATGCATAAGGCACATACGGATTCTTTTAGCCACCTTGTCACAGGAAAATATTCAAAATAGCTCTTTGCTGTCAAAAATGAATGTAAAAAAGAAGGGTTGATGGCAGTGTTGGTTCAGTATAAAAGCCACCATTTGTATAAGGAATTAACCTGATTGCCACAGTCAAAATCTCACATGCATGCTTTCTACAAAAATCATTGGTTTGTTTTCATTTGTATCTAAGAATCAGTGTACAATTATTCTCATTTTTCTGCAATAGGTCATTGTCGGATGAAAATTCACCAGATAAACTGTCCAGTGAGACCTAAAGCTAAATTTTTAACAGTCATATAACAGTTAAAAAATGGCTTATGGGCAAGGTGAGAAATGTAGCTTTGATGTTATCAGAGTAAAATTATTAAAATTAAATAAAAATTACTCCCTTAAAGTAGTTCAGTTAATAAAGCTCTAGGAGTAGCAATTAAGCTAACAGAAGAAAAGAATGCATTTTGCAAAATTTGAGCAAAATGTGACTTGTTTATTTTAATTAAATGGTCTAAAAAAAGCACTTTAAGAAACAGGACTTTCTCTGAAACTATACAATTTTGGCACGCTATTAATTGTCCCTTCTTTTCAGTTTAACTGTAGTAAAGGCCTTCATTCATCATGTAAAAGGTAACTTTTAGTGGAAAGTGTGGCTTTGAATGTAACCATATTCATAATTTAAATCACACAATAGGTGTTATTTTCAGCAGGAAAATGTTCATGGAGTTAAAAAAAGGGAGGGTTGTTTGAATAAAATTATGGAATATACATAAGTACCAACTCCTATTAAGAATGGTATACCCAGGTGGAAGGGTGCTTTCTGAAATATTACTGACAAAACTGACCTCCTCTTCCTGTGTCAAATCACTAGGCACCATATGTTGAGAGCAATGATCTGGAGTCAAAGTTATCTCCCCTGTTGTCTGGTTCATTCTTCAGATTTCTTCCTTGATGCACTCCTTCACAGCTGGAATTTGAAAAAAAATCTAAATCTGATTATATTATCTCTCAATATGAAGTTATAACAAGAACCGATGCTTATCTGGCTACCATTTGAAAACTATAACTAAGACATAGGAGAGCATAAATGTGTATGTTAACTTCAACAAATGTCTGTATAATTTAACAAAGTACAGCAAAAAATCTGTTCAGCACTTTTTTCTGTACATAGAAAACAATCAATAATATATATCTAAACATGTAGAATATATAATCTATTTATAGACAATATAACAGTGCAATTAATGATACATTATCTCCCAAGGTCAAGATTCCACAGCATCTACCTATAATTTGTAAAAATTGTTCCTAAACTTGAGAGTACCGGTACTAAATACTGACACTTGTTGCTGAAAGTTTGTTTCAAGTAAAGTTTTGGGAATTCTCAATACAACAGATCAACACTTTTACCTTGCTTAACAATAAAAACATTTTAAATAATTGTTGTTCAATATTCACTGCTAATCATCAATACATTTCATTTACAACAATCTGGAATGAACATTAGACAGTTTAAAAGGAATCTGAATATTGTTCAAAATATATTATATAAGGAATCGTTTGTCTGTTGACACTGTTATAAATTTTCCAAAGATCTAACAACTTTCCAGTTTGCTTAAGAGGCTTCCTCACCAAAAATCATGTGAGACCAAGAATAATGAACTCTGTAAACACAGAAATATACCATGTTCCAAACAAACATAAACACAGGTAACAGAAATATACCATGTTACAAACAGAAAACATAGGAATGTAAAAGAAATATACAGTGTTACAGACAAACATCAATACAGGATGGTAATATAAATATAGCACATTACAAACATAAACATAGGATTATGACAGAAATAAATCATGTTACGGACAAATATAAACACAGAATTGTAATAGAAATATAC
>JAECUM010010847.1:0-27030 GCA_016617855.1 Megalonaias nervosa | reverse complement strand
ATATATGTATGTATGTATGTATGTATGTATGTGTGCGTGTGTTTTAAATGGGTAGGCGGCTAGGGCCCAGTTCCTATCGTGTCGAAATACTCTGGCTGTGGAGACCGGACATTCAGTTCTTGAGACACAAAGAAGAGACATAGCAGTGCTTTCGACAAGGGCTCGAATATCACGGGTTAGTGAAAGTAATAATGTTGGTCGTAGTACGAGGTCATTAGATGCGAGTGATGGTGAAGTTGAACAGCATAATTTAGGCTCTATGAAATTTAGTCCAATATGAGATAAGCCGTAAGTCATAGAAATGTGCAGTCTTAGTGTGCGACTGACTGCATTTACCACCAGAGAATCATGGGATTGTGTGTATTAACAGATGTACAGCAATATCTAACAGGCAACGCTGGACTGATGAGCAGAAAATAGACGAGTCATTACCACGCCTGCGGGGACAGGTCAGGGTCTTTGTATTCGGTCAGCCTCTAAAACAAACCATGGGAAATTACAGTGCACTGGTGAATTAACTGAACAACAGCTATCGTATTCTAAAAATGAGTAAGGCGTGTACTAGGTAAGTAAGTAGGCAAAATAAAAATAAACTAAAAAGAAAAACACAAGAGCTTATAGAAGAGTAGAAGTTAAAAGAGGATATCTGATGAGGTACATCATGGCAGAGACAGGAGAGCTATGTGCGTGTGTGTGTGTGTGTGTGTGTGTGTGTGTGTGTGTGTGTGTGTGTGTGTGTGTGTGTTGGATTTTTAACGTAGCTTTAAAAAAATTTCAGTCATATCGCTACTTTGTCTGCATTGTAGCAGTTTATAGTGGTGTCTAGCACTGGGGCATCATGCCGCTGATATGTAGCATGATGTCCCATCCAGTCATATTATCCTGACACCAGGCCGACCAGTCCTAACACTGACCTCTAAATGGTGAAGCGCCAAGCAAGAACTATAAGACAAGATTTCTTAAAAAGATATTTTTTGATGGACTGTATAATGAATATGACAAGGAACCAAATGACATTGATGGAGTAATGCGCTATGTAGTGCAAATTAAGTAAACGAGGACACGTCTCAGTACTAATCAATCATTACAAGAAAAAACGTTTATGAAAATGACAGGAAGGTCCGCACGCATGAAGAGAAGTCCTATGAAGATGATTGTATGAATTAGTATAAGAAGATGAGTATGAAGCAGTCAAAAATGCATCCCGGGTACCAGGCAAGAACTGTGGTTCCAAAAACAGTTTTTAAAAAAATATAGAAAGGAGTAAAAAGAAGTCAGATGATGAAAAATCTAGTGAGAAGATATTCTAGTTGAAGAAACACTGCAATACTTCCTGGACAGAATATAGAAACTTAAGGAGTGGTTCAAGAGAGCACATCAAAATAAATATATCTACATCTCAACGCAAAGGAAGTAGGCACCAAATGCAACAATGGGAATGGTCAAAATTTAAAGTGCAATAGTTGTGGTCAGCAAGGTCATTTTGCTTTATACAAACAGTTCAAGGACACACTGGAGAAGCAGCTCTTCAAGGGAGATCAATAACCAGTCGAATTGACCACAGCTCTAACACTTTAAAGGAGATAGGGCCGATGGTCTATGTGCAGCCCCATTTAAAAAGGACCCGGAAATCTGAAATCATTCAACTTATTTAGCTAACTTTGTTTTGTTATCGAGTCTTGGCGAGGAAAAACTCGAAAGTATTCAACGAGTTTCATAAATTTAATATAAAATCATTACCGATTTGAAATTCTCTTTGTCACATAGTTTTTGTTTTAACGAAATATCTTAGGGAGAAAGAAGAAATAATTTCGTTTATTCTGGTTCAGACGATGCACTTTTAAATTGTTCCGCGTAAAAAGAAATAACTCCAGATGCTAGTTGAACTCATCACGCCATATTTATATAACCAGTAACATTCATAAGTAGATTTCTTTCACAAATTATAGTTCTAAGAGCAATCCAAATAAATAGAACATGTGAGTACATTTTCCATATTCAGATAGACGTAACCTTTTATCAAATGACCCTTGGCCAATAGATTCGAAATACGGCCACCAAAATGTTTCTAGTAACAGTAAGAAAAAAGTTCCAGAAGGCGAGTAAGGGAAATTCCCCCAGTCACAATCAGTAAAGAGCATATTGCGCAAAAATGTCATGGGTTTATTTGGCCCAATCAGATTCATATAAAGTGACATGATATCATGTTGATGTATTAAAATATTGATCTGCACGCACTATATGTAAAGAGCATTAAGTATGTGATAAATATATTGGATAGTTGTGCGATTCCCTGCAATAACTTTTTTGAACTCATACTTCATGAGAGAAGATTTGATGTCCTTAGAATCGCATGATGACTATTCGGTTTTCATTATCTCGCGTACACAAACTTGTAATCTTTAATGTAGTATTGATTTTTCACATTTTAGAAATTGTAGTTGGAATCAAGTTTATATTCTCGAATATTGTCTATTTTCATCTCATGATGACTTTTAATACATAGACAGGATAAAATTGTTAACATTTGATCTCCTTATCACGTTTTCTATGTGACCCACGTTGTTTTTTTTTTTTAATTGCTTTGTTTTTGGACATAGTTCTTTCTCACTTCTGATCACGTAATCAATACCAGTTCCTATAAAGTTGTGTTTTTGCTCCCTCTTTTCTATTAACAAATCTGTCACATGTAATAAACTGTTTATCTTTCTAAAACTCAACGATTCTATGCGATCCTTTCATCTGTGTAAGTGGAATAATGTTTTCTTCTGGTTCCAAACGCACTTACACCAATTCAATTCGACTCCAGTAGCAACGGAATATATATTAATAGTTTTTCCAAGTCAGTGTAAGTGTTAAGTGTTGTCCTCACGGACTTGAGAAACTCATTTCAATTCAGCAGTATATCAACTGAATGCAATGTTATGTCAATGCATTCAAATATAAATGTAAAGTTGAGAGTGTCCTCCTTGCAGACTTTACCAGCCCAGATATGTTATCGTTCTGTAATAAACTTTATTGGATTTGAATTCAAACACAAATTTCCTAACAGTATTTTACTAAAAATCAGTCTTGAAAAGTGTTATAATCACAATGATGGAATAATATGGTGCTAATATTAATCACGACCTTTTGTGAGATTATCACCTGTACATCAAGATAACGATAGTATTCTGGATATTGAAAATAAAATTATATGGTTTTGATCTGCAACTTTATTGATGCGTTTGCTGATTAGTGAAGTATACTGGGCCTTCAATATTTTAAAGAAAATGAAAAGCTTCACAAAAGGATCGGTCTTCAGAAATCTGATTGGATGACAAAGAAGCTGGACAGAAGTCCAGTTGCAGAAGACTTTTCTTCACTGGGCCGGAAGATTCCACAAGGGCACCCACACACGAATAAGACTCCATAAGGCATCAACACCAAAATAAGACTCCACAAGGGTATTAACACACAAATAAGACTCCACAAGGGCACTGACACACAAATAAGACTCCACAAGGGCGTCCACACACAAATAAATCATCAGTTTAAAACCACCATTCTTCAATTAAATAGTTCGTTCATTTTTTTAAGTACTCACTTTCTCACCTGTATATTTGTGTGTTTTGGATTTTTAACGTAGCTTTAACAATTTTTCAGTCATATCGCTATGTCTGCAGTGTGGCAGTTTATAGTAATGTCTAGCACTGGGGCATCATGCCGCAGACATATAGCAACATGTCCCACCCAGTCACATTATCCTGACGCCAGGCCGACCAGTCCTAACACTAACCTCGTAATGCTGAGCGCCAAGCGAGGCAGCTGTTAGTACCATTTTCATAAGTCTTTTGTATGACTCGCTGGGTTCGAACCCACGACCTCCCGCATCCGAGGCGGGCGCTCTAACCACTAGGTCACCGGAGCGGTCTCTCACCTGTAAATACTTCTTTTACTAATACTATTGCTCATGCATTTGTAGGCTAACACTAACTATGGTGCCATTTTTATCATCCGTGTTCAAACCAATTAGGCGCGAGTGCTCACATTTTCAAACAATATTTTCATTAAACAGAGTCGTATACATTTTCCTAAATTCAACGCTTTCTTTTGAGTTTGTTATTTTTTGTCTATATTTTTTGTAGTTACCTTTAAGAACGACTAGGTGAGAGTCGAAAGCACTTAGGTTATATAAAAACTAGTTTGCACTTTTCGTTGTCAGTTTTATATATTCTTCTTTACCACATCTTCTAATTACATTCTAAACAACGCATTTTTCACGATCAGTGATTTTAATGAAGAGGTACTTTAGTTTACGGTTATGATATTCCGAAACAAAATATATTCTGTGAAGAATTGACATGCATGTTTTGGTTCGATTTTGTGTTCTTGCAATTAACATTACGTTACGATATCTTACTGTTTTACGATAGATCAATGAATCTGACAATGTTCAGACAATGTAAAAAATGCGTATTTTCCTCATTTTCTTCCAATATTGAAAAATAATGTTCTACACAAGCGTGAGGAGCATGTATTATAAATTTCACATCACAAACATTTAGAAAGAAACTGCTTCAATCAACTGACGTATCTCCGTAAAAACGGTACTTTTAAAGCACGCGTTTACTATGCTCACATGGCCCCGGGTGGCCGAATAGTCTAAAGCGCTCGCCTTTACCGATCACTGCCATCTCACCGCTATCCGCGTGAGTTCGAGTCTCAGACTCGGCCATTGTGGGTATGTGAGAAAGCTTGCCAATAGCGTCCCGTGCGTCGGCGGTTCTTACCTCGGTTTTCCTGGATTCTTTCTCCACCAATTATACCAGCCTTTAATGGAGTTAAACCAACAACAACAACTATGCTCACAAACTCTGGTACAGTTCGCTGCCACTCATCAAACTGCGACCAGGTTTCTATAGGGTGTATTCTAGCACTCCTTAATCCTTCCTCTACGTGTTTCGGTAACAAAGACATTGATTTTCCCTATACACTATAGTCTTTCAATACTGAATGCACCTCTTCCCGCATAGACACTGCACGCTTCGCTGACAGTATCTATACCACAGTTATACCGGTCAAAATTACCATAACAAGGGCCCTGTATTACCTAATCTGTCTGTACCTGAGCGCTAAGTAGGAATTTATTACAAAAACCATGCTTAATTTCCGCAAAATGACAGAAGGCAGGAAGTGGTCCGTGATTTCAAGCATGAACATGCAGTTTTTGTTGTGTTTTACACTGGGGAATTACTTTATAATGAATGTTTTTGGACTACCCGTGTCTAACATAACTGTGGTGAAGAATGAAGTATCCACTGAATCGAAAGAAAACGTTACTTTGACTTCAAAATCCCGCGGCGTGTCGAACATTAATTGTACTTTTATGACGGAAAGCGACGATCTACCGGCCAAAATTGATTCGCAGATGGAAGGATATACAAAGGTGTTGGTTTTTAAGATACATTTTCCTGGATGGAGTGGAAACATTCTGGGTTTGGAACAAGGAAATATCTACAAACCTACTCACTGGGTGCGAGCACGAGGTCGTCTAGGTAAGGGATTGTTATTACTAAGACATAACTATGAAATTTTGTCTCTTTCAACGTTGTCATTCAATACCCATAAAATGGACATATCCTTGAACCAATCCTCTCCGAACTGCATTGAGAAAATGGACGTGTCAACGTTCGAGATTGCTGTTAGAGAGCTACTTTTAAACAATTTTAAGAAAAACGAAGCCAGTGATAATATATGTAACATCCACATAGCAGACGACAACGGAGTCGCCGAGTTTTTGTACAAATGTTGCCATAGAAATTCGGACAGTATCATTCAGTGCGAAGATCTGAC
This sequence comes from Megalonaias nervosa, assembly GCA_016617855.1. Classification (NCBI taxonomy): domain Eukaryota; kingdom Metazoa; phylum Mollusca; class Bivalvia; order Unionida; family Unionidae; genus Megalonaias; species Megalonaias nervosa. The sequence goes on along the minus strand of JAECUM010010847.1, from coordinate 21,195 downwards.
TGAAGACATATGGTTGAATATGTTGTTCACCATAATTTTTCTATTAAAGCTCTATGTAATTCTGGCCAGTCCGAGATTTATTCCCGGTAGTTGGTACAGGGTAAAACACGTGGCTAGTACGTACACTCATCGTCTGGGAAGCAAACCTCTCAGCCTAAATGTCCTTGTTACTAAAACGCCAGAGTTATATCCCAACGCTAGGGTAACCACTGACATGTCCAGATTTAAATATATGATACGATTTAAACAAACTTTGCAGGCTTTGAAACCCAATCTTGCATATAACTTGAACATTTCTGAAATTAAAATGAAAATCAAAGAACAACGCATGATTCCGGAAGATAATGTACCTGTTGGTCTGCTTAAGTCTTTTTACGATTCGTTCGTAAGGTGCAAAATTCGCGAGCGTCCAGCTGTGTCGAAATGCTGTTATGCGGACATATGCCCGCTGCAACAAAGGTCAAGGCGGATCCCCTGGCACAAGTGTCTGAACAAGTTAATGATGTTTATCATGATGTTGATACTCCCCATGCCCTGGATTTTAAGAGTTTATCTATATTACCAGTATGAGCACGAAGAAATGAGTGCTCAAAAGGATGTTGCTTCGCGGAGAGGACTATCATTCCCCTTTCAAGGCAGCGTCACGTTGTATTTGACCCCATCACACATTTTATTTATTGTAATATACGTCATGTTATCAGTTGAATATATTTTGTACGGAATTGCGAAGAAAAGCATAAAACAAAACTTCTTGATTGTTGTTCGAAAATGTTTTAGGGATATGCGTGAAAGAAACATTACAGACGTATTTGGTTGGTCAATATCCACGCTGCTTAAGCCATGCACTTCTTTTGGAGTTGTGGGAATATTCTTGGGAATAATAATTTGGATTTTTGCTTTGCCCTACGTGCTGTTGATTCTTTCATTTTATCTATTCCCTACCATCAATTTGACATTACGCATGTTTGCTCATTTTATCGCGTACCTGTTGCCTCGGAGAACAAAGCTAAGGAACAATCCTTTCTGCAGAAAAATGTATAAATGTATGAAGAATATTAGACCCAGAGACAAAACGGGCATGCGTGATAGCTCAACGGCAGTGACGTTGGAGAGAAACAAACAAGAGTCGATGACGACACAAGGTCGATTCTTCCAGCTTCTTGTTATCATCGTATGTTTGATCTCACTGTATTTCGTTATTTTCTTACTGGTCGAAATCATCTCATTTTTTGTGGAAATGGCGGTATACACGTCAGTGGGGATCATCCTCAATGCTGACACATCTCTGACGTATCTGTCGTTCATATTTATTTTGGTTGGGTATGCAAATAGCTGCTTCAGTCACGTAGTGGACCGATATCTGAGTTTCAACAAAGCTTTGACTTCATTCTTGCTTGAACTTTCCAAAGAAAATCTTGAAGAAGCTACATATTTACCTGGAGATCAACAACGCAATCTAGCGTTTAGAGTAAAGACAGATGACACAAGAGCATTGGAAAATCCGGTGTCTCTGGTCGAAACAGAGCAAGGTCAGCTGAGATGGACAGTATCTAGGTTAGTTCTTTTCCTTGGTAAAAATGACATGCCCTTTGTTCCCAGAAAGTTTTTCTTCGAAGCCTGCAAAATGCCGCATTACTCCTGCCCCGGGGAACTATTACATAATTACTTACGCGCATGTGGTGAGTTTAGCATGATAGTTGTGTTCCTCTTGTTTGTGTTGGTCATTGTTCTGGCGTTCAGCGAGACGTATCATTTATCAGCAACCAATCAACTTTTAGCCGCATTGGCAGGAGGATTCTTGCCGTGGATTTTCATGAACATCGTGTTCCGCACCCATGTTTCACCCCCGCTTGACACGTCAAACAAGAACTTTAAAATTTGCTTCAGCGAACTTTTAGATAAGTACGAACAGCACTGGCCAATTGACGACATTATAGTGGGAGATAATGTAAATATTTACACAAATGTCGGTGAGGTTACGAATGGGACCAAAATTACGTCTTCTACAGATAATGAAAACAATGTCAGGCATAGTGCTTTGACCAAGAACACAGACGCAATTACGCCAGCCGAACCTAATCGAATCGATCTTGTGATTAATATTTCTAACAAGAGATCTACATCAATATTAGATGATGCTGAAGATGAGATGAAAGAGACCGCATTGTAGGATACAAGGTCTAACAAGGATACTGCCCATGTTTATTAGTGTAACATACCATTTCTGTAGGTCAGTCTTTGCTTGAAATACAAGTACCTTACCTCCTGAATTTAACTCAACCTCATGATTGAAATACAGGTATTCTACTTCCTGAAATACACTCAACCTCACTATTGAAATACAAGTACCTTACCTCTTGAATTGAACTCAACTTCAAGATTGAAATACAAGTATCTTATCTCTTGAATTGAACTCAACCTCGCGACTGAAATACATATATTTTACTTTCTGAAATGAAATCAACCTCACGATTGAAATACATGTACGTCTTGAATTAAACTCAACCTCACGACTGAAATACATGTATTTTACTTTCTGAAATAAAATCAACCTCACGATTGAAATACATGTACGTCTTGAATTAAACTCAACCTCACGATTGAAATACAGGTATTCTACTTCCTGAAATACACTCAGCCTCACTATTGAAATAGAAGTACCTTACCTCTTGAATCGAAATTAACCTCACGATTGAAATACATGTACTTTATTTCTTGAAATGAACTCAACCTCGCGACTGAAATACATGTATTTTACTTTCTGAAATGAAATCAACCTCACGATTGAAATACATGTACGTCTTGAATTAAACTCAACCTCACGATTGAAATACATGTACTTTACTTCTTGAAATGAACTTAACCTCATGATAATTTGACCTCGCAGAAAAGCGTAAATGCTCTGCTCACTAATTTTCATAGTTATTTCCTATGATCAACATTTTTCTTCTTAGAGATAAAGTATTGTTGACTGAAAAAGGACTTTTGAATACGTGGTGAAACTGTAATAAAACTTGGATGAGCAAGTTGGGGTTTACTCCACCATATATACTGGCCGCCGTGTATAGCCTATCTTCTTTAGCTTTCGCATCAAGATCACTGAAGAATCTAGGAACCAGATACACGCAGTGGATGAAAGAACTGATAGCTGTACTATATGAACTTAAAAAGTTCAACACAGTGCACAAACTCTCACAGTCAACCGACAAGAAACCCCTATCTGCTGCACGTCCAAGACTTCAAAAGATGTTGCTAGACAGTAAAAGCAGTTTTGACTTGGTATAGCGTCCTGAAAAAGAGTTAATTGTGGGAGATACTTTGTCTAAAGCGTATAAGCAAGCAAAAATAGTTCAAAACATGGATAATGAGCTGTCTCACTACATTTTCAGTTATTCCGGTTGCAGATGCACAGCTGCAACAAATAATCGAAGAACTAAAGCCGATAAGATGGAACTTTTGAAAGAAGTGGTCCATTATGGGGGATCACATGATAAATGCTACAGGAACTGTAGAGATGAATTCTCAGAGGTAGATGGACTAATTTTCAGAATAGAAAGGACTGTCATACCAGAGTATTCAAGGAAATGCTTAAAAGACAACACATTATCCATATGGGAAAACAACAACGACAAGAAGCAAAAAATAATAATAAATTTTTAAAAAATAGAAGAAGATTAGGAGATGTAATGCACTTGTCGGGAATGAACGTCTAAGAAATTAATGTACTATGGCAAAATGTGGTATTTGTCAAAAAACCGGAACGCGAATCAGAAAAAAGACACTCGTAGCGACAAGGTGTACGATTCTATGGGAATTTGTTGTCACTGATTACTTGTGTGTGTGGGCTGACCATAACTGCGTTATTGTAGTCTACTACTTATCTAGATATTCTGAATTTGTCAAATTAGACAAGAACAAACACTAATTAACCGCACAAATCAATCTTGCCGAACATCAAAAACCATAATCGTCCAAGGTTTTCTGCGAAGGAATACGACTAATTTGTAAACACCGGAGGACTTCAACATGTCACGTCCAGTTCAGTTCTAACTATCTGCAGTCAAATGGAACATCGAAAGGACTGTACTTCTGTTAAGGAAATTCTCGAAAAGACCAGTCAAGAATGTAAATGTACATCTCTGGCGGTTCTCTAGTACGGAAATACGCTAATAGATCTCAATCAATCACCAACATATATACCATTAAGTCGAAGACTTCGATTAATATTGCATACGACAAACACAAACTACGTTCCAAAGTGATCAACCATTTCATTCTAAGTTATTACTTTCTTTGTTAGGAATTACAGGATAATTTGGAACTCTGAAGTTTTCGAGAACCAATTTTACCGAGACCGCCACATAAACTGGAATGATTTATGTGTACATACAATGTGGAATGTGGTGAAGTAATGTCATCAGGATTTGTTGAGTAGGATGGAAAAGTGCGAAATTGAATTAATCGTGACTTGCATTTCATTAATGCAACTTTGGATAGAACTTTTGTCAGTTATTTGAGGAGAGATATTCTTCAGTATTAAATAATGAGGACAATCTTGATAATTCAGGCATTTAGTGTTACTTTATGTAGCGTGAAAGGTAGCTGCACTTTTTTAGAGAGTGTTGTAGTGTTCATATGTTTTTTCTGACCTTCTATACTATTCTCATGCCATCCCGTTACATAGTCATCTTTTTTAATAGTTCATTTCTGGACTATAGTATTCACACTCTCTTCCGTCTGTTTGTACCCAACCCCAACGATTTAAAAGCGAAAGGCTTCGAGACAGACATTTCAAATATTGGATGCAGTCGACAATTTTTTTTTTACTGAAATGGACTATTCTAGAGGGGAAGAAAAGGCATTTAACTATTTGCCTGTTTAAATCGAGTGCATCTGTTTGCTATTAAACGCTGAAAAGACGACAGTGTTAAAAATCGTTTGGCTACAGTTAGAAATTAGAAATCAATGAATGAAATAGCCAAGTATTGTAACATTTTATATCACTGATGCTTTTCGTTTTTAAAATCGGTAGGGGGATAAAAAAAAAACAAACAAACAAAAAAAAAAAAACAACGGAAGGGTGTGTGAATACTATACTTGACACATGGATTGGTAGTTCAGGGTCACGCCAGATCAGCTTGAGGTTCTAATTCCTGCACAAGCGGTAACTCTACTATCATGAATAGCTAGTTTTATTGTATGACGGCGACTTTCTTGTCCGATCTTTACCGAGTTCTAAATTATTGCAAACCAGATGTATGCCATGCTCAAAATTTAATTGTATTCTAAGGATGCTAATATTGATAAATGACGCCAGACGTTTTCTCCATCCTTATCTGAGAGAGAGAGAGAGAGAGAGAGAGAGAGAGAGAGAGAGAGAGAGAGAGATCAAATCGGCGAATAAAATGAAATGATAGACACTGATAATTAACTCTATTTATTGTGCCAGTCTTTAAAGTTTAAAGGAACAATGAACTAAAACATTAAATTGCGGAAAGTAAAAACAAAAAATGAATCAACGCGAGAAAAAAATTCTTTTCACATATTTTCATCTTCTTTTTGCAAGTATAATTTCTACAAAACTGAGTATAATAAGTATAATACAATAGAAATAATCATCTTTAAGCCGATAAACTAATATAAGTAAATTTAGGATGGGTTGTTAAGAAAACTTTGCATTTTTGGTTAATTTTTCCTTCGGTAGAAGAAAGTTATCAATAAGGAGTCAAATTTACATGTTAAACTGTCAAACTGTGGCAAGTTTTTATGCAGCCGTCAAACTGTGCAAAACAATATCTTCACACCCCGCCCTACCTTCAAAATGGTCCCAAACGTATGGCAAAAATGACGCAATATTAGTCTTGTTCGAATAGCACCACATCACTGTCCAACATATACATTATATAAATATATGTACAGATGACAGATTTCAAAGAGACATGAGCATGACCATGTGAGCAGTGTAAAATTATTGACAACAGATGATGCATCATTTACAACAAAAACATTAACAACAACAACGACAACAATAACAATAACAAAGAACACCCAAACAAAAACTGGAATGTTGGGGAAAGGGGCGCATAAGAAATATTTGTGTAACCCAGGTGAAAAAGAGAGTTTATCATATCAAAATTGGAAAGAATTACACCGTTATACAATAAATCAGTTAAAAAATATTCTCTGTGTGATACCATGATACCAACTATACTGTAGGGTGGGGGGTCTCGGTGGGGATTAGCAGAGAAAATTTAGAGCCCCATCCTACTATATATCTGGTATTTCACTCGCGCGTAACGTCTAACATTGGGAATCGGATGTGTCTCCGAATGTGTGCGTGCGTGTGTATGTGTGTCCTTTCAGTCTAGCATTAAAATAGTTATATTGAACTGTGTTTGAGTTATTAAACCAAACATAACAATATACAGTAGAATAAAATGAACATTTAAAGCATAAGACTTTTTATCGTAATTCTTTAAAACTTGGAACAACTGTGCAAAATTATTCTTTGTAAACATGGACTCTTTATTTATTAAGAGATTTACTTTTTCTGAATTTTAAATTTCATTTAGTGACTAAGTATGTTATGAATGAAAGTCTTGTTACCCATTCCTGAGACCGTTCTGGCCTCATCAACAATACTTTTGCGTACTAATGACCGAACAACCGTTCTACAAAGAGTGTGATTAAATCGTGCGAAAATAGATTGATCACGATGTGCACTGACATTCCCAACACGTACTCGCACATGATGGTTGGCCAACATTACAGCCACAGATCCGAGAAATTCCTTGCCAGGATCCACTTGTAACAATCGTATCATGTGAATGGTCCTTGTGCATAAATACACTCGAGTACATCTGTGACACTTGCAGAATCTTTCTTTGTATATGCTAGCCAAGTCGACATTAGCAGTAGTCTGATGGAGCATAATTCACCTTGTTTATCACGGACACGATCGTGTCGAAGAGCTAACGAATCCGCCTTATGGACTTCATTAGATGTTTTGCACATCAAACGGACCACGTGCTGTCTTTCTTGTACGCGCAAGTAAATTTGCCACAGCGCTTGTTTGGCCAACCGTGCTCGTGCAATCCCATGAATGACCTTGGCTGCATTGGCTAAGTGTTGAACGGCGGCTTCACCTCTCCAATACCCACACGGACTATAATATATTTCGGATAATGTCCCGCTTTTGTGATCATTGTTTATTTGTTTATATCAGTATAATTGTTACTTTTAATGAGTGCCACCCAAGGCAATCTTGTCTTTCTTACCTCCATTAACGACCCATCGTGCGATTCGTTCTCTCAGCGTTAAATTAATAACATTAGAGTCGTGAATGAGATCGATATCGACACGTTGACGTTAGCGGTTATCTTTGGATACTTTATAAGCATGGTCATGTCGGTAACACGCAACATCAGAGCGATTGATAAGTGTTTCACCAGACCTTTTTCACCTGGACATTTACTCCATGATGTCCCCGGTAATTTTGTTAATGTAATCGCGATATCGCCGCCACCAACATTTTTTAAAACCCTTATTTGTCACAAACGTAAACTTACTTGCTCTACATCGAACTCAAGTACCAGTAACCGCAGTTCGTCCATTACGTGTCTGAACTCGAGTTGGATTTCTGGTACGTGTTTTGGCACGACCTCGCACACAATATGAAGATATGATCATATTATAGTGAATGTTATTATTCAATGGCATCACGCAAAAGAAAATTTGCAGATGATTTTGGTAAAGAGGACGATTTTGGAAAAGTCAAAGACTTGAGAAAAATCGAAGATCTTTACGTCATCGTATCCGCACAAGCAACATCGAAACCGGTCAAACATGGTGATGGAACCGTGTTTGCAAACTCAGTTCGGGCACGAATTATTGGCCCTTCTGGATCAGGTAAAACTCAGCAGTTGTTAATTCTGGTTGCATGATGGTTAACCAGGAATCATTTGTACGTGATTGTACCGTCGGCTGATAATCAACCATGTTATTACGTGCTTAAAGATGTTTGAAAAGAGTTGAGTAATAAAGGATCTTTGAGAAGTGGTAGCAACGCTTTCATCGATTTCCTTTCCACCAATGATTAATCCCCTACCATCGACGATTTGTATGCAATTAAAAACAATACTGTGCTGTACGACGATGTGATGCTTGAAAGTCCCGCACATATATTTCACGAGACGGGCACAAAACACGGACGTCATTTATTTGACTCATCGATCCGCCCATGTGCCAATAGTGATCCTTGACAACGGTAACAATACTGATGATAGTTCGTGTCACTGACGCGCATGACCTTTGAAACATTGATTGGACTTCGTGTGCGACCATTCATGGGATGAATTTCGTTACATGATTGCGAGGATTACCTCGAACACGTATAGTTTTCTCACAATTGATTTGACTTGTGGACCACGCAAGTATCGTGCTGGTTTGATGTGCCTCACACGGATGCGTCACTTTAACAATCAAAACCCAAATCACATACGAAATATCTGGCAACGATGTCATAGAGAAGGATGGGAAGCGATGCCGTGAAGCTGCTTGTAAACAACAAGAATTAATTCAAAAAGTATTCGAAGGCCGCAGAAAATGTCAAAAATATGTTACAGTCGCGACAGACTGCACGAGAAGGTCTCACAGCGAGGTTTGAACAAACATTTGCGCCCCTGATTAAACCCACAAGCGTTAGCTAAGAAAGCAGGTCCGAAACGGCGGGGCGTAGTTGTTCAGGGTTGTATTCTGTCTGAGTTTTCACCAACCGTAGAAACCTAGTGACTTGATATCGATTATGTCCGAGTTTTGTCGTGTTGTTGTCGGTGTTGATCCAGGTGAGGTTGTGATTTTGTAAGATCAAATTGTAAAACTTATAAGGTCTAACGTAGACATTCAAGATAGTATTGTCAAGTTGAAAGTAGCTGTCACAAAGAACCTGGTTGAAGTCACTGAAAATGGCGGAATCAAGAGACAACGGCGTGTCTTTCGAGTTTGTCTAAGAGTTTATTGCTGATGTTAATATTGCAATAAAACAATACGTGCAAGATTAACTCGCATATGTGACCGTACCACAACCTGTGGTAAATTCATCTACAGATTACACATTACAAACCAATTAAATAATTGATAGTAGTACAAATAACAAATGGTCGGATGTTTTTGGCAATGTAAATGGTTTTCATAAATCCAAATCTAACATCTAAACAGCGCGCAAGTCTTGATCGTATTTGTATATTATATCCGTTTTGTTTTTTTTAAGTGGATGGAGTCCAATAACGGCAATGGTAAATAGGCAGTCCGGTAAACGAGTAATATAATACCTGACACCGGCCTTTCAAAATCGACAGCAATAGCTTTGATAGCTACAGGCGAAATTTATTTCGAAGCAATCTATCCTGCTGGCTAAGATGAAATTCAGTTCGAAGCAATGCACATCTATCCTGCAGGCTATTAAACCGTCTTTGGCGTTTTTGTTTAAGATTAGATTTTATCACTGTATATACGTGATGCAGTCTCACCGCTGTGATTTGATTGCGGAATTTACCGAGGGGGTGTTGGACCAATTGGCAGCGGATGCTAACATTGATAATAATTTTATTCCATTCGTAGATGAATATTTGCGTCAGAGTGGTGTTACCATACCCTCGTATAAAGTAAAATATAATGATGTCAAGTACAAGATAGAATTTGATAGCCGGAACCATCCTGATGTACCAGTGCTAACTCGAAATCGGGTAGGTGTCATAACATTAGCACGTGAAAACCCCAAAGCGTTGACGGCAGTACCATGTGCGAAAACACCCCGAAATTGTTTTTACAATGGTGAAGTGGCATCCACCGCTGTGTCCACACCGAGCACGTTTATCAACGAATATTTTACACCGAGACTTTCTCAATTGCGACAGAAAACGATATCGACTGTTATTCAACAAGTACGCACTTGTTAGAGTAACAGTTATTGGGCAAAGACGATCCTTAGATGTTAAAGGTGCTGGCGTAATCGATGCGTTTTTAAACGATCGTAATGCCAGACCAACAGCACGTACAATCACCAGAGATCTAAGTATTTCTTAGGCAGAAGGTATATGATTGTAAGGCAATTGTGCCAGTAAAAAAGGGTAATTGGTTAGAAATGCATTACGCATTGCTCCTGAGGGAGATGAAGAGACCGGAAATGGTTTGCCTGTCACACAATCAAAATACGCGTCATGTATATTTAATTGCATTGTTTGTTAGTTAATTAATTTTTTTATTTCATAATATGCTATTCTAATATAACACTGTATGTTGTTCTTAACATTATCCAAAATCAAATTTAGTTTCTACTTAACCTAAGTTATTGATTTTTTAAATTTTGTAAACGACTAATACATAGCTAGTGTATTCTCTACGTGTATGGGTTAATATTAGGGTCAGTATTAATAGAAATAAACATGTTTATTTGGGTCTGGGTCTAAGTTATTGGGATTCCCCTACAAATACACCTGGAGCACCTGACATATTCCAGATTCTATACTATTAGTTTTAGTAACAGACTTTCTAATTATAACTAACGTTTTACCTTGTAAACGTTTATAACCTTCCAGATTGAAATTTCCATCACGTAATAGTTTTTATTAGAAAATGCTAATTGTGACCTCGGGGGCCCGAGTAGCCGAGTGGTCCAAAGTGCTAACCGTTACGGATCATTGCCATCTCACCTCAGTCCGCGTGGGTTCAAGTCGCAAGTTCGGCCAATGTGGGTGTGTGAGAAAGCTTGCCAGTAGCTTCTCGTGGGTCGGCGGTTCTTTCCGGGGTTTTCCCAGGTTCTTCTTCCACCATTGATATTGGCCGCCATGTATAAACCTATCTTGTGCAGAAGAATGGCGTGAAACCCTACAACAACAACTACAACAACTAATTGTGACCTGAGGTCAAGTAGAGGACTATATAACCCTGTCACTGGAAAGAGTATTCATTCATGCTTTAAGATCTAGCTGATTCATTTTGTAGTATTGTTTTGTCCAGAAGTTCATTTGGGCTGGAATGTATTTGTTCAAATAATTTAATTCGTGATTTTTCTCTGGATATTCAGAGTGCTCATAAAAGATAAGATACTTGGACAGAGACATTCACTGGGATTTATAGTGAATAGTGAAACTTAGAATTACATTACCCTTTGTTTTTTTTAAAAAAAAGGCTGTTGGTACAACACCACGATACAAGTCACCACAGACACATCACTTTCAGTGTTTGATTTAATTTGGATTTCCACTCAAGTTTATTCAGAACAGTTATTATGAGATCTTGTGTCTGTAATTCTATCATTATTTGGGGTTTAATTTGCAATACCGTAAGTTTCTTTTTACACTGTCACTTTTGTATTCTAGGGAGATAAATTATTTGTTGAAGTTTACAAAGCTTGTTGCTTTTCACACTTTTCTGCTATTTATTTTAAGAGCATGGGCTCGTAATAGCATTATTATCAGAAGAATAATCGAAACAGAAGAACAGCTGCGATAGTAAAATACAAACGCGCATGTTTGGTCGTATTTGTGGTCTTATGGCGTCCACAACTGTTGGTTTTCGTATGACTGGAATCACTACCGTATCAACCATTGTAGGTACACCAATCGGAATTATTGTCGGGGCTATATTGATAGTAACTGGTGTCTCTGGTGGTGCTAGCAAATTAATTTCAGTGCGAATGTATTTCACGAATAAACGTCTATTCCAAATTGCTTGCGGCTGGACAAAGCAGCCTCAATACGATCAGTAAATTGTACTCTGTTGCAACAGAAGATAAAATAATCAATGTGGCTGAGATTGAGATTGTGCTGGCTGAAATGTAAAACCACAGACAGTTACGAGTACAAGTCAAATGAAGAAAAAAAAATCTTCATACAGCGCGTATATTGATCGCTACCACGGCCTTTCATGTTTGAGTACATCCCTCTGCGGGATGTTTTGTCGTTTCTACAATCACTGCAGACTAGAGTACGTAGTATGAAAGGCCGGTGTTTGCCCTCACTGGCTCTCTTTGAGGGCATTTGTATCCGGACGAGATTCTACACACCAAGACTTAATCACTTGCGTGCTTGCGTGTGTAAAGTCAAAATTAAAAGTAAAGAAAAGACAACGCTCACATAGGGGCTAAATTGTCATGGTGGGTAGAGACGAGGACTAGTGGAAAGGACGCAAAGTGGGCCAGTAGGACTAAAGCCCGTGTTTCATGCTACTAGAGGTAAAAAAAAAAAAAAAAAAAAAAAAATTCTCTGAATACTCTGATTTTGGTGAATCCACCACGTTTATCTTAATTTACAATCTATAGCTGTCTGCAATTAACAAGCTACTCGGGATCGGCCACTTTCTACTCTTTCTGATCTCTGTTCTCATACACATTTGCTATTGTGTTTGTCAAATGGCACACGCTGTTCTGTAGATAGCTGTGTGTCGGGGTGGGGGTGGGGTATCGTTTCTTTCGGTTAAAAATCCTTTGCAAAATTTTTCTTCTACATTTTGGTGCATAGTTGACTATGTTACTTGCACATCTTTGATAAACATGCTCTCAAAGGAATTGATTGTGTACTTTCTAGAGGCAGCTGTGATGTTTTCTGGAAACATCGCTCTTAAACCTTCACTCCTTAAGTTCCCTTCTTATGAAATATAAGAATTAATTACCTATTACCTATTCATTACAGGTTTTATCGTAATGTGTTATGAAGTGCCTATATATATAATTCATTTACATATTTGGTATATATATATATATATATATATATATATATATATAGAGAGAGAGAGAGAGAGAGAGAGAGAGAGAGAGAGAGAGATACGATGGCAACATTCAGGGAAGTCGTCACGGTTTCAATAGAACGACTCTTATTCTCTACCTTTATTTTTTTATTTTTTATTTTTTATTGTAGTGAGCAATATGTGAATAATGTCATTCACGTGAGTATGCTTGTCGAGTGCAAACATCGTCAGGGTGATAACCTTATTCAGCCAAGCGGGACGTGATTTCGGCTTTCGGTATGAGACGTATCACGTAGGAAACTTGTACTTGGATAAGAGTCAAAGGGAAAGTAGATCTTTGATACTTTCTGTTGATTAATTATTTTCTTATTTATTTCCAGAAAAGGAAACATTGTAGAAGGAATTTGTTATTTGTTATGATCAAATACTTCTGTTTCATAAAACTATAGTTTTAAACGACCGGCAAATGGTGCAATTGTCTATTTAGAGGGGTACTAAAGATTTCGCACACCCTCCCATTTCCTTTGAACCCCCACCCACCGATTCTAAAGCTAAAGGCATAACGGAGATAAAAATATACAAAACTTAGTCATTTCATTCATTGATTTGTAAGTTCTAACCTGATTGTCGCCGGGGGGTGGGGTGGGGTGGGGGGAGGTCCCAAACATTGTAAAACTTGTTGGCGTTTCGAATCAAACGGGAATTTCTTTACTAACACGGTCGCCATATTTGGATGGGCGAGTCATTGTTTTCAAGCAACAGATGTGATGTATTTCACCGTCTTTGGTAATCTAAATAATTCCGTAGATTTTGGAGTTACATCTCTTTTAATACACATGTACAAGAATTCCTAGACATGCAAATATTGGACGCCGACGACCCATTATTTCCGAGATGGACTATTCTAGAAACGAGAAAAGGACTGTGAGCTTTCTTTCTGCTTGTTGACATGGGGAGCTTCCGTTTGCTTTGAAATGCCAGCAAGTCCAGTGTTAGAGACCCCTTGGTGACAGCCATTTAGAAATTAAAAATCAGTAAATGAAACGACAATATTGTCTGCATTTATATATAGACTTAGTGCTTTTCATTCTGACCGCTCCAGTGGCCTAGTGGTTAGAGCGTCCGCCCCGGATGCTGGAGGTCGTGGGTTCGACCCCGGCCGAGTCATACCAAAGACTTCTAAAAATGGTACTAACAGCTGCCTCGCTAGGCGCTCAGCATTAAGAGGCTAGTATTAGGACTGGTCGGTCTGGTGTCAGGATAATGTGACTGAGTGCATGGGCGCCCGCAAGATTGTTTTTTTTGGGGGGGTCAGGACTTTGTGCAGTGGGGTGCCAGGATTTTCGGGGGGGGGGGGGTCACGGCCGGGAGAGTTAGTATAAGAAGCAGTCTGAAACTAAAGCTAATATTTGTTGAGCGTTTTGAACAGAATCTTGTAACATATTTTCAGCTTCATTTGCATGATCAAACTTGTTGGAATATATATATATATATATATATATATATATATATATATATATATATATATATATTTGCAGTATGATGGGGGGGTCACGTGACTCCCCTTGACCCATGCTGCGGGCGCCCATGACTGAGTGGGACATCATGCTACATGTCTGCGGCATGATGTCCCAGTGCTAGACATAAACTGTCACACTGCACATCGTAGCGATATGACTGAAAAAATTGTTAAAGCTACGTTAAAAATCTAAATCTCACACACACACGCTTTTCCTTCTTAAAATCTTTAGAGGGATACAAACAAACGGGAAGGTGTGCGAGGTGTGTCAATTCAGCGAGATTATGGAACCCGCTAGGATATAGAAACGACCAGGGCTGATAAGAGGGGTGGGGGTCAACCAGGGATATATCCTCGGGGCCCGGGCTGAGCAACACTTTTTAATTTTATAAAAGAAAAAGTTTGTTTGAACAAGAACTAGGAGAGGTCCTGGTGTTTCTTACCCCAGGGCTCGTGATCTTCTCTCTACTATACTAGACTATATATACAATTGTTAGGGGAAAAGAAATATTACAGTACCAAGCTGCCACATTGTCTATCAGGCCCAATATAAATAATATGCTTGTTTCCAGTGTGTTGTGTTATTGCGTTAAAACGTAAGATGAGACTACGTGTTCTAACTATCAATAACTTTAATATATACAAGTGACTACTGAGAGAGTGCTATCAAAGAGGCAGACGCCTGTAGATAGAACAGTGGAACTATGACTCATGCACAGAGGGTTCTGATTGGTCAGTTACACATGTATAATGTTACATCTCTCTTCTTACAAAGAAAAAGTTTTAATAAAACTTTGAACAAGCTGTCTAAATGAATCATGAGCCAATATAACTAATATATCAAAATCAATCGCGTCTTTGATAGCAATGATTATAATGATCAACGAATAAATCTCTGGGACAGACTGAGAATGCATTGTATATTTTTTTAAAGATCCTGTTGCTTGTTTGATTGCTATTTAATGTACACTGCTGGTCCTTATCTTGAATCACCGTCTGTGTTTATCAACAAAACCATACATTGTGCTACACTAATGACTGTTCTATTAGCTGAGTCTCTCTTATCTGTGAGTGCAGGATTTCACAACTGTTTCTTATCCAGGATATGTCCAGGTTTTAGGAACTGATATTACACTGACATTATTATCTTTGGTTTTACTAGCCTTCCAGAACGTGTGTAGCATCGGCTTTGCTGACAATCTTGTGGAATTGTTGCGTCAGGCTCAGGCGTACTTTGGCTGAAACATTGAGATTCCATTGATTCTGAAACTGATTTACTGGCATTTGCGGGGAGTGATACAGCTGTACACAGTGTGTTTTCAATCTGAGAGAAGGGCGCATTTATATTACATTGGGGGGGGGGAGTGTTTCATTAGTTTTCATGGCTGACGTCTATTGCGACGATAAATGGTACCATCTTTGGTGCGAACTGTGTATGACCTTTCGTTGTGTGTTCTTATTACAACGGCAGGTTCCCAGTTTTGACCTTTCAATTGAACTCGGGCTGATTCCCCTTCCTTAACTGGCTTAAGTGGTTTTGCACTTTTATCATAATTCTTTGTTTCCTTCTTACGAAGTGTAATTTTCTTTCTGACCTCAGCGGTGATGGGTGTTTTAGGAATTAATTTTTCGCGGGTTGTTTGGAGAATTAATCTGAGCTGTCTTCCCATCAACAATTCTGCTGGTAAGAACCCGATATCAAGAGCAGTGGCTCGATACTCTAATATGCCTATAAATGGTTCTTTGCCGTTGGCTTTTGCTTTTGAGAGCATTCTCTTTACAGTTTGAACTGTTTTCTCTGCTAGGCCGTTCGACTGAGGGTATGTGGGACTCGATGTAACGTGTTTAAAGTCCCATTCTTTCGCGAAGCTTGCGAACTCGCGAGAAGAATAGCATGTTTGATTGTCGCTGACAACGACTTCCGGTATTCCAAAGCGCGCGAAAATGCTTTTCATGTGATTGATAACAGTGCAACTTTTTGAGCTTACGAGTGCCTTAACTTCGAAGTAGCGACTGAAATAATCTACTACAATAATGTACTCTTTATTATCCCATGCAAACAGGTCTGTGGCGACTTTTTGCCATAGGTATTCAGGGACGTCATGGGTAATGAGGTTCCTTTTATTTAGAACTTCTACGCTCTAAGCAGATAGAGCATTTTGACACTAAATGGGAAATGTCAGCTGAGATTCTTGGCCAAAACAAAACATCTCTGGCTCTTTTCAGACACTTTTCAATACCTAAATGTCCTGAATGTACAGTTTCTAGCATTTTCTGCCTGAGGGCTTGTGATATGACTATTTTGTGACCTTTCAAGATTAACCCATCTACAACTGAAAGTGTATCTCTATAATTCCAATAGTCGATTATCTCTGATTGACAACTTGACCTCTTTTCAGGCCAACCTTCAATTATGACCTGCTTCAGTATGACCAACTGGGCGTCTTGTTCAGTGAGAGATTGAATTTCTTCCTTCTTACGATCAGATACAGGTAATGCTGATAATACCATATGCACATGCATATCTATACCGTCATATATGATAGGGTGTGTATCAGATAAGAACTTAAGGGAGAGTGTATCTGCTACGGGTATGTTCTTACCTTGATAATGTTTTACCTCTAGGTCATAACGCTGTAGTTGCAAAAGCATGCATTGTAGTCGCGGTGGGGCTGCATAGAGGGGCTTTTTCATTATAGAGACAAGTGGAAGGTGGTCAGTTTGAACGTGTACCTTTCTCGCGAATACATATTGATGGAACCGTTTGCATCCAAACAGTATAGCGAACATTTCTTTCTCTATCTGAACATAATTAATTTCAGTCGTGGTCAAGGATTTTGATGCGTAAGCCACGGGCTTAACATCTTGCATTAGGGCGGCACCAAGCCCATATTTTGACGTGTCAACTTGCAAAGTCAGTGGTTTCTTAGGGTCAAAATACGACAGAACAGGTCCCGGGGTTATAGTAATTATGTCTTTGACCTTTTGAAATGCAGCTATTTGAGGAGAGTCCCATGAAAACTCTACGTCTTTCGCGAACAGTTGTCTTAATGGACCGGTGGCCTCTGCCAAATTTGGGGCAAATTTGGACAAGTAGTTAACCATGCCAAGAATGGTTTCTAACTTCGCGCGGTTACGACGGGGTTCCATTTCTCTGACCGCTGTCACTTTGGCAGGGTCGGGTTTTAGACCTTCTGCTGACAGAACGTGCCCGAAGTACTGTACTTCTGTGACGCCTACTTCTAGTTTTTCCTCATTTAGCCCGATTCCTTTATCGAGGGAACGTTTGAGAATATTTCTCAAATTTGTATCATGTTCGTCGCGTGTGCGTCCAAAAACTAGTATATCGTCACAAATCGAAACGATACCACTTAAACCTTCAAAACTCTCATCAATCTGTCTTTGGAATTCATCTTGAGATTATTTCAAACCAAATGGTAGACGCAAGAAACGGTAACGGCCGTAAGGGGTGTTGAAAGTTGTGAGGTATGAAGAGTCACGTGACAGTTTTATTGCCCAATATCCTGACCGTGCATCCAATTTGGCGAAATATTTTGCACCTGATAATTGGTGTAGGATATCATCTAATGTGCGCATAGGGTAATGGGTACGCAAAATTGCGCTGTTAAGATCTTGAGGGTCGAGACATACCCTTAGTTTACCCGATTGCTTTTCGACGACAACCATAGAATTTACCCATGCTGTAAGTGATGTAACCGGGGCAATGATATTGTCATTTTCCATGCGATCAAGTTCAGTTTTGAGTCTGTCTTGAAGTGCAATAGGTACTCTCCGCGGAGGGTGCACTACAGGTATAGCCTTGGGGTCGATGTGTATGGTACATTCCCCTGGGAAAAGAACTATGCCATTGAAGACTTCGGCGTATTCCTTGAGAACAACCGCCTTAGTGAGGGGCGTACTCTTGTTACATTGTAAATTTGACATCTGTGTCTGAACAGAATATGTAAATTTAACTAAGCCTAACTCCATACAAGACTGTCAACCAAGTATAGGTGGTGCTTTCGTTTTAACAATGTAGAACTCTAGTTCATGTGTATGCTCAGTGCGTTTACATGTGAGATTGACTGTACCCATTGTATTCAATAATTTGCCGTTATATGCAGATAATGTGTTTAATGTAGATTGAAGGGGGTGCTTAATGCCTAGCTTTTTGAATATATGCGAGGGTATGATGTTAACTTGAGAGCCAGTATCCAATTTAAAATCAATAGAAGTTAAATTAGGTCCTACCTCTATCGCCGCATACTCCTGGCCATTGGCAACTATATCCCTTTTTACACTGTCAATATATAAATCCTGGTTTTGATATTCATTGTTAATCACACTGACCGTTTTTGATCTACAGACTTCCTCAAAGTGATTGAGTTTATGACACTTATTGCAAGTCTCTCCTTTTGCAGGGCACTTGTCCTAGCTTGAATGTGATTTGTATCCGCAGTGTCCACAGGTCGCGTTGACACTCCGTCTGGAAGACGTGGTCCATTTCTTCTTCGGCTGTAGTTCTTATGTCTTAGCCTGTCGTTGAATTGTCGCATGCATTTCTGGTCTGGCTGATGCAGACATGGTCTGGAGCTGTTCCTGGGCATATTCATGGCTTTGACTGATGTTAATGGCCCTTTCCAAGGTCAACTTTTCACCTTCGCTGACAAGTTTTTCTCGTATCCTTAATGACGATACCCCGAAAACAATTCTATCATGAATCATGTCGTCTTCGTCTTTGAAGAGACAGTCCTTGGCCAAGAGTTTCAGTGAAGTCACATATTGGTCTATTGTCCTGGAGCCTTGAATTTCATTGTCAAACTTGAATCTGGCAAAGACCGGATTTAATTTTGGTTGCACGTGATGTTTGAATTTTGTAAAGAGTGTTGATGGGTCCTTTTTTTCTTCATCCGTCAGAGTCCATGTGTTGACAATATATCTACCTTTGTCGCCTACCCAAAGTAGAATATAGTTGGCTTTGACCGCATCACTTCTTTTACTCATCGGTCCGTTAAATATTATTTCACAGTGTTGTTGGTATTTAGCCCATATGTGGTAAGGTTGGAATTGTCCCAGTCCATG
This sequence comes from Megalonaias nervosa, assembly GCA_016617855.1. NCBI lineage: Eukaryota > Metazoa > Mollusca > Bivalvia > Unionida > Unionidae > Megalonaias > Megalonaias nervosa. The sequence goes on along the minus strand of JAECUM010010847.1, from coordinate 1,850 downwards.
GTAGGGGTTGGCACGCCGGAAAGATCCATTTCGAAGGTATTAAGTTCGTATGCAGAATTTTTAACGTTTTTAAGGTTCTAAATTCGTGCAAAATCTTCCGTGGATTATAAAATTATTGTTTCAAAATATCCATTTACGATCCATGTGCTATTCCAATTATGACCCCACATATGACACCATGTTGTGTTATTGCGTTAAAACATAAGATGATACGCAGTGTTCTAACTATCAATAACTTTAATATATACAAGTGACTACTGTGAGGTCTTAACACAGAGTGCTATCAAAGAGGCAGACACCTGTAGATAGTACCAGTGGAACCCATTTTTCTCGCTCCATTTCATCAATGTGAACCCAGTGCATGACTTCTTTTGAAAAAAGACCTTGTCAGTATTTTTCGACAACATGATGTTATATTGTTGCTAGATATGGGCTCTTTATATAATTAATTAAATAATATGCATATGATATAATTTGTTGTCAATTCGAACCAAACCACGATTACCGAACTCCACACCAAGGTAACCATTATTGGTTCATGATTTCTAGTCCATGTCCAGGAGCGCTAAATAATACTGGGAGAAAAGAGTAAGCATCTCAATGAGTGTGATGAAAGAAATGAAACGTAATTAGTCAAAACTTTCAGAAAATGAGGAATTTGTTTTGTTGATTTGTTCCCCTTCTATTTATGAACGCTACCTCGCTTGGCGCTCAGCATTAAGAGGTTTGTGTTAGGACTGGTTGACCCGGTGTCAGGATAATGTAACTTGGTGGAACATGATACACGTCTCCGGCATGATGCCCCAGTGCTAGACATCACTGTACACACTGACACACTGCAGACATCGTAGCGATACCACTGAAAATTTTTTAAAGCTACGTTAAAAATCCAAATCTCTCTCTCTCTCTCTCTCTCTCTCTCTCTCTCTCTCTCTCTCACACACACACACACACACACACACACACACTTTATGGATAGAAAATTTCTAGGCTCAGCATTCTGGAAATAGGTGAATCTATATTCTAATTAATTACAGTAATTAAATTTGAAAGTGTTTCAGGAGAATAAATATACTGAGTTATTATTTGCTTTCTTCAAATACAAAATAAAATATACAATAATTTGCCATTAATGGCATTTAATATAGGAAATGCCATAAAGTAATTAGCATAAAAACATACATTTCGGACATTTTAAAATGCCAGTACCATTGTTAGATATTTGGTGGTTTTGTTTGATTTTTTTTTTAGAGTACTTGAGAGAAGTATTTGTAGTCCGTAAATTTTTATGAAATATTGAAAATTCGTACAAATTTGAAAACATGTCTAGATATTTGGAATAATGATGGTAAGCAGTACTCTAAATATTGGTTCAGTAGTCTTTATTGACGAAGTTTTAAATAACAGCTGTTGAAGGATGCACGACGGACGATGCACAAATAGAAGCAGGGCCATGCCATAAACTTCCGTAGCCTTCGAGTCAGGTAAGCTAAAATTTGGGCAATAGTTGAACTAATCAGACATATAATGCTAAAAGACAAAAAGGCATTAACTCGAACAAGAGTTAATCGATAGGACTGATGCTCTACTGGCCAAAACTATTTCCAGGAATAGAAAATACGATTGTTTTATTTTATTCCATCTGCCGAAAGTTTAAACCATTTGACTGCCGTACTATATGTATTACGACAGAATTTTTGAGCAGAAGTATTAAGATTGAAATTTTCTCTAAATCGTATTAAAAGTAATTTTTCATTAAATTATATTGAAAGTAATTTTCCACTAAAATATATTGAGATTAAATTTATCTATTTCTGTACTACAACTGTATACTATTTTAATAAAGATCG